>CM046871.1:27380426-27552523 GCA_025617745.1 Heliocidaris erythrogramma | reverse complement strand
TAAAAAGAGTGGTACATTGTTTTTGT
Source organism: Heliocidaris erythrogramma (assembly GCA_025617745.1). Lineage (NCBI taxonomy): Eukaryota > Metazoa > Echinodermata > Echinoidea > Camarodonta > Echinometridae > Heliocidaris > Heliocidaris erythrogramma. The sequence goes on along the minus strand of CM046871.1, from coordinate 27,552,497 downwards.
TATTCTCATCATACCCCAATGTATATAGACACTCACCGACACTGCAAGTGTCCAGCTATAAGGTTATATGCCGGTGAAAGCTATCGGTTAAATTTTGACTTTTGATGGCCAGTCCAGCTACAGAAACCTGTAGTAAATTGGCGGAGTAAAATTAAAAATTACAAAGGTAAGTATTAACACCACAAAAATATCCAGAGATATATGCGACGTATACATAAATTATTGAAATGGAATGCAAAAATACACATCAACCATACATATATATGGGAAAGATACAAGATAAAATACTAATTTCTATTAAAAATATCTAAAATGATGCCTTAGCATTCATGTACTCCCATAGACCTGCTATAATTTGTATTCTTTAAATAACATTAAAAATTATGTATGTGTACGACACCGCATATAAAAGTTCAGGCTTACATGCCTGCCACATATGCATACTAAATAACAACTTGTACACCAATGTAAAGTAATGGTCCAAATGTGAACAAATATCATCATAATTTCTAAATGTTCAGAAATAACACACCTCAACGAATAACAACTGCGTCAACACAAAATAAAAAATATATACATTATATCAAAGACTCACTTTAAAACTCGATATACAGTTCATGTAGATACGATTTGCCTAGCAGGAAAGCTTCATGTCTCACTCCCTCTGTCTTCTTGTGCTCCTCTCCTTCAACCTTCAACTACATTCTCAATCAACTACATGTCCATGTAGCATACAAGAGAAGAATCTCAATTGCATTCTTAAGGGGTACCTAATTGGGCCCTATCACCAGCCTACTGGTCAGCTAAAGATGTACAGACAATGGCCCTGTGCTTTCAAAAGATTCATCAGTGCATACAACTGAACTACAGATTAGACTCACTGAAAAGAAGGCAAACATGCCACTGAATTACCTCTGAACTACAGATTAGTCTAGTTGAAATAAAACTTATACTCCAAATTTCACATTACTACAAATTTCCCCCCAATTAATGTCTTAAAAAAAAACATTAATTTTAGAAAGAAATAGATGCCAAACTTGTAAATGCAAACCTCTAGTAAAGTCCAAGGGACAACTGCAATCTTAACATATATATATATTCATGTCTAAACTATATATAAGATACACGTATTCGAACCAATATACATATTTTGTTGTTGAATTCTTAACCACCTTACTCGGAGCGATTCTCCACTACATCAAATAAATATGTCACTGTTCCCCCCTTTTGGAGTTCACTCCTTTCTTACGCTATCTCAACACTGAGCGAGGGAGGCGTGCCGGATTGCTATGGAATCCTTTATTACTTCTACTTGAACGCCGATATCCTTCGTGTTCACCTTGACTTTGGACCACTTGGTCCTCTTGGTCAGTTGAGCCCCACAAACAGATGTAAGGCAGTTCTTTTTCTTTGTCGTGGTCACTGTCTTCACTCACGCCTGAAACTTTGACGTTTTCATTGTGATGGAAGAATTCCTCATTCTCAGTAGGTAATCTTGGATCTTGGATGAGAAGTTTGCGATGTACTGTCATTTGGCGGCCTCCCAACATTGGTCGAATGTCGTATACATCATCTGACTGATTTACGGCAGTAATTATGTAGGGCTGACTATGGAACTTGTCCGCAAGTTTATGTCTTCCTCTAAAGGCGCATCTCTTGAGAAGTACTCTCGAACCAACCTGCAATGGGATGCTCATGGGGCGAGCATCATGTCTAATCTTCTCTGTCAGACGGGTCGAAGAGGTGTTTTCCCTAGCAATTTTGTTGGCCTGTTGGAGTGACCTTGCTTGTTCTTCTATGTAATCTTCATTCCAGTCCCCCTCTGTATTTCCAATAAGCTGGTCAAGGGGAGTAAATGGCTCTCTGCCGTACAACAGTCGAAAGGGTGAGATCCGGGTTACTCTGTGTGGTGTACAGTTGTAGAGAAAAACTAGGTGACTGATGAGATCTGGCCACTTACGTCGCTCTGATGCAGGGAGGGACCGGATCATCGTGCAAAGAGTTCTATTAAACCTTTCTGTTTGGCCGTTTCCTTCAGGGTGATACGGTGTCGTTCTAGATTTTTTTGATTCCATACAGTTGACAGAGTTCACGAATGAGGGCACTCTCGAAGTTTCTCCCTTGGTCAGAATGGATTCTGAGAGGGACACCATAGTGTGCAAACCAGTGGTTCCGAAGAGCCTTCGCTACTGTAGGTGCGGTCTGGTCTTTACAGGGCACAGCCTGTGCATATTTTGTGAAAGCATCTGTTACCACCAACACGTCTTCACATCCATCTTTCCCTTTGTCAAGTTTCAAGAAATCTATGGCTACCAACTCCATAGGTCTGAAGGCAAGAAGGTGGGCGCCTTGGAGTGCGTACTACAGGAGTTGGTGCTTTTGACTGGATACACGTGAAACACTTTCGTATATGCTCCTTCACGTCGCGATATAACCCTGGCCAATAGCATCTCCTACGCAGTACTCCGATGGTCCTTCCTACACCCTGATGACCCCATTCGTCATGAGCCATCTCAAGCATCGTCATCCGTAATCTCCTTGGAGTGAGCAGTTGCTTGGCTGACGCTCCCATGGCATTTGGAGGTCGACGATACAGTATGTCATTCTCTTCTACTATATTGCGATATTCCTTGAACCAGGATCTAACTTCAGAGTTTTCAATCTCAAGCGGGTCACCAGGCTTCCATCCTGACTTCCAATGCTTACGGAGAACTGAGAGTGCATCATCTTCCTCCTGCATAGATGCTAACTGCTGTGGTGAGTAAGAGGGATAGATGCAAGGAATTGCTTTAGTCAGCAAGTCGGGTGCTTTGTCACTGCTGTTCACTACATCATCCGGTAAAACCGAGCTGACGGTTACCTTGCCAATTATTCCCCCTTTACTTCTTCCTCATTCTTCCCAGGATAACGACTGAGTGCATCGGCACAGCGGTTCAGCCTCCCTGGCCTATACCTAATCTCGAGGTTGAAAGGAGCCAGCTGTGCAGCCCACCTCTGCTCGGTGGCTCCGAGTTGTGCGGTCTGAAGGTGAGCAAGGGGGTTGTTGTCAGTCAACACAATGCACCTTGAGCCAATAAGATACCCCTTGAACTTTTCCGCTGCCGCCCATTTAAGGGCAAGAAGTTCAATCTTGAAGCTGGAAAAATCTGGGTATCTTTTTTCTGCTCCTCGTAGACTGCGACTGGCAAATACAATGGGATGACGCTGACCATCTTCCCCTTCCTGTGACAGGCAAGCTCCAAGGCCCTTCAGTGAAGCGTCCACTTCCAAAATGAATTCCTGACCAAATCGTGGATATGCGAGGACAGGCGCAGTGGAGAGTCTGTCTTTCAGCATTTGAAATGCTCCTTCAGCCTCATCTGTCCATCTAAACTTGATATCATCTTGAGATGGATTGCAAGGGTGTCTTTTTCCAGCCTTTGATGACGTCCTGGTTCCAATCAGAGAGTGAAGGGGGGCCGCAATTCTTGCAAAGTCGGGGACAAATCTACGATAGTACGATGCTAGTCCCAAGAAGGATCTGAGTTCAGACGACGTCTTGGGTGTAGGCCAATCAGTAATGCGTTCCACCTTTCCTGGATCAACCATAACTCCCTTGTCACTAACAATGTGTCCGAGATAAGCTAACTCTCTTTGGAGGAACTGGCACTTCTCTCCTCTCAGTTTTAGACCATGCTTTGAGAGTCTACAGAAGACTTCCTTCAACGTAGTCAAATGCTCGTCGATGGTTTTGGAGAAGACCAGGATGTCGTCCAGGTATAAAATGAGCTGAGTGAAGTTCATGTCTCCAAATATCAATTCCATGATACGTTGAAATGTGCTAGGGCTGTTACAGAGACCTTGAGGCATCCTCTCAAAGTGGAATAACCCCCATGGCACGCGGAATGCTGTCAGTGGGGCCGAATTAGGATGCATGGCCACTTGGAAGTAGCCATGAGACAAATCAAGCGATGTAAAATACCTTGCGCCCTGCATAGCTTCCAGAGACTCATCTATCCTTGGCATTGGGAAAGAGTCCTTTATCGTTATAGCATTCAGCTGACGGTAATCAATGCAGAGACGAATAGCTCCAGACTTCTTCCTCACTAACACCACCGGGCTAGCGTAAGGGCTCGCTGACCGCTTGATAATGTTCTTATCCAACATGTCTTGCAGCAGTTGTCGAACCTCTTCAGTTTCACAAGGAGAAATTCTCCTATAAGGCATGCGTATTGTTTTCTCAGAGTTCACTTTGATCTCATGTGGGATATCATCACAATAACCTAGATCAAATTCATCGTCAGAAAAGACATTGATGTGGCTGGATAGGAGTGTTGCAATCCGGCTTGCGTCATCATAAGGCACATTGTCTAAGCTGATACCCATTGGCAGTTGTACGACAGATTCATTCTGGAATCTAAACTCTTGCCTATGCCCTGGGTGGCTATTCGAAGTCTGTGCTTGCCCATCGTCTCCGACCTTGAAAGTGTTATCTGGTCCATCTCCGGTCGAGACAAGCACTTCACAAACATCGACTTCTACAGAGCTCTCCACTAACTTTACACTGACTTCGTCGCGTTGTTCCAACTGAGTTGCAGATGCTATGGTCGTATGAGGGGGGATGGCTACTTCGACTTCACCAGTATTGACGACAAGAAACTCAACTGTGTTTTGTCCAGAGACACAACCTTCTATTACCTGAAGAATTGGATTAATTGTGTGTGTATTACCTTGTTCCACCAGCCAAACATCTAGATTGTCTCCTGTGCCCTCGACATGGGAACTCTCCAGATTACACTGCACTCGTTACACTGCACTCGTTGTACTGTTCGTGGCGGGACCACCTCCTGCCGAGACCCAGTCACAACATCTTGTGCCCTCTTCTGCTTAATCCCATCTGACAGGTTCAGACAAGCCTTCGCTAAATCAAGGTCACTAATCTCATCTCCTAGAAGTGGTCTCAGACCATTGCTGCCAATCAGTATTGGAAAATTTTCTCTCCTACCCTCCATTGGCAAATTGTGTCCAACCAAAAATCCTACCATGGCTTCTCGACCGTCAAAACACACTCGGGCACGTACATAGCCTTCCACCGGCACTTCTGTCCCTGAAATTCCTGTTACTTTCACAAAAAATCCAAGTTTTTCTGGACATCCCAGTGCACTTTCCAACTGAGAATGAAGCACTTCGGAAGGGATGATAGAGACTTGAGATCCTGTGTCCAAAACACATCCAATCGAAACACCAGCGACCTTGGCGACAACAGTAGGACTCGGCTGAACTAACAAACTGCGGATGTCCAAATCATTGCTTCCATTGTCATTGCCTCCATCAATACTCTCCTTGATGCTCCCAGACTCCAGCAGTGTACATGCCGACTGGTCGACTCCCATGGGCGTGTGGTCATGTAGCTCCACCGTTTTGCCCCCAACGGTGGAGGTAGTTAGTTTCCCGACTGTGTATCCATATTTTCAATATGTGGACATTTGTTCTTGTAGTGACCCTTTTTATGGCACTTGTAGCATTCTATGTCCTCCAGGGGCTTTCTCTTGTTAGTCCTGAGCCTCAGCACTGTGTCAGTTAAAGATGCCATGTCAGCTTTCAACTTCTCCAATTCTGATAACATCATTCTCTGTTGATCAACTATTTCCTTAAGGACATGCTGATCACCTTTTGACACACCTTGGGTCACCTCTGCCACTTCCACTTCCGCCTCTCTCACCTTGGGCTTACACTGATTTGTGTCTGTCTCTTGAAACAAGAGCAAGGCTTCGCTTCTTATCACATTAAAGTCTGACTTTCCATGGTCGAGTTGGATGCGGCGAAGTTCACGTCGCACCGAAACGTCCCGTGCTCCAGTCACAAATTGGTCGCATAGGGCATGGTCCCTTAGCTGAGTGAGGGCAGCCTTGTCGTTCCTTTCTGCAGATTTCTCCATCTTGGAATAGGTCCGAATCAGTGCCCTACTAAAATCACAAAGTGACTCACCCTGAAGTTGCTTGCGGTTGTGGAACTGGCTACTGAGTGTCTGGGTTGTTTCCGGGTACCCAAAACACATTTGAAGAGCACCCACGACCTCCTCAAAGTTGTGACGCTTGTCGTCTGGGAGGCACATGACTTCTTCCCGTGCTGCCCCTGCGAGATGATCCACAAGAAGGCGGGTCTTATCTTTGCGTGCTAAATCAAACTGTGCCGTCACCTCTTCAAATTCCTCCAACCATTCGGCGAGAGACAATTCCGCCGCACTCTGAGGAACCCCCTTGAATTTGGTAAGACGGCTTTGAGAAATCCCCTGAAGTCCCATGGAGCGCCTGAAGAACTGCATCATCATCTCTGATTCAATGGGTTTTCCTTTAGGGTCAGTCATGATGACAGAGAAATGCACAAATACAATTAAGAAAATGATATTACAGATATAGGATACGAATTAACATTAGACTGGGTTGCGATTTTTAGATACAATTCATAAGTGCATTAAATATTCACGTTATAGTTTTAGCATAATTGTTCAGTCTTTCGGAATTTAGTTTATTGTCCAATTATCAAGAAGTGATCCATCTGTGGGCCGAGGCTGTTTCTTCGCTCTACTCCTCGTGGCTGAGGTTCCCTGTAAATCTCTTGTACCTCGCGATGAGTCTCTGGATCCTTCAGCTTATAGCGCCTATCCCACTCCTGACACCAGTGAAGGGTTCTCCAACAAATTCACTCGATAGGCGCGTTTGAGGATTGAGTACCGCAGCTTTATTAGTATGGGCAAAACAGCCCCTGCGAATAGTAAAAAAATACAAGAAAACAATAAAAATCACGAAGGAATGTATACAATTTAGATAATAACTCATTATAACTTGAGCAAAAGAAAAGAGATCATGATGAGTGAATGAATATACTTTTGTGCGCAAATTCATTAATCTGAAATGTAGGCCTATATTAAATATTTCCAAATCAGTAATCGATTCTACTGATTGAACAAATCTTGTCATCCTGATTTAAATAAACACATTATTGCACCATGGTAATTTTGTAGGTAATAGATCAATATATATATATATCATTTCATTTCTGTTACACTTCAATATTTATTTAAATTTAAAAACAAATGAACAATAAAAAGAGTGGTACATTGTTTCTGTTATATCTCATCATACCCCAATGTATATAGACACTCACCGCCCACACACTGCAAGTGTCCAGCCTATAAGGTTATATATGCCGGTGAAAGCTATCGGTTAAATTTTGACTTTCTGATGGCCTATAGCCCATAGCTACAGAAACCTGTAGTAAATTGGCGGAGTAAAATTAAAAATTACAAAGGTAAGTATTAACACCACAAAAATATCCAGAGATATATGCGACGTATACATAAATTATTGAAATGGAATGCAAAAATACACATCAACCATACATATATATGGGAAAGATACAAGATAAAATACTAATTTCTATTAAAAATATCTAAAATGATGCCTTAGCATTCATGTACTCCCATAGACCTGCTATAATTTGTATTCTTTAAATAACATTAAAAATTATGTATGTGTACGACACCGCATATAAAAGTTCAGGCTTACATGCCTGCCACATATGCATACTAAATAACAACTTGTACACCAATGTAAAGTAATGGTCCAAATGTGAACAAATATCATCATAATTTCTAAATGTTCAGAAATAACACACCTCAACGAATAACAACTGCGTCAACACAAAATAAAAAATATATACATTATATCAAAGACTCACTTTAAAACTCGATATACAGTTCATGTAGATACGATTTGCCTAGCAGGAAAGCTTCATGTCTCACTCCCTCTGTCTTCTTGTGCTCCTCTCCTTCAACCTTCAACTACATTCTCAATCAACTACATGTCCATGTAGCATACAAGAGAAGAATCTCAATTGCCGACTATATATATATGAAAATCTTGCAAGTTGTGTGAGAAAGTCCTGCGATGCCGCCCTGCTTTTATAGGCGGCAAGTGGCGCTGAATGGCGGGCAACCAGGTGGCATTTGGCGCGAAGTAGTCACCAATCAGGTGCCGTTTGGCTCGCGCCACTGCGCATTTGGCGCGCTTTGGCGTTGGCTATCCGCCTCTGTTGGAATTATTTGGCGCGTAGTGCCGCGTCCGTGACTTTCTGTCACCCTAAACGTAGCCTCTTGTCGAGGCCCTGGCGCTGTTGAAATCCTTGGCGATATGGAGGCCGAGGCGCTTGCGCCGAGGGCCTCTTGACACCCGACCTGAATTATATATTCATGAGGCACGATTTCCTACTGAATTATGCATGAAAAACGTGAATAGTATAACCGCGACGATCGCCCAGCAAATTGGCCAATGAAATCTCAAGGATTTCTTACTTCAGTTCTGGACTAGTCTATTATTTTTTTGGGGGGGATTACGTAAATCTCTTGCTCAAAATACATTCACAGACAAGCACATTATGAAGAATTCGATCTCTAGCTTACAAACCATGGTAATTTGAAATAAGACAAATGTACATATTTCTCAAGAGATCATCATATATTTACAAATAATGAAGAATGGGCAATAAAAGTCACCGTTCAACAATAGATGCATCTCCATCAATTCTGATGTAACCAAGGAGTTACCAGCAACTTCACTGCCCGGCAAGGCCCCGGGGGATCCGCCTGGCCCTAGCTCGCTAGCAGCAGTCTCACTCTCCATCCCTGGCCCACGGAGGTAATCAGCACAGAGCGGTAGCGCGTGAAAAATAACACTTTTTCCATAGCCAGTAGGCAGATTCACAAAAACATCTTGTCCTTTAAGTGCAGATTTGATTGCATCAATCTTTGAATCTGTCAATCTTCAACATTCTAGCGGCATATTCTAAACTCCTACAAATATCCTCATCACTCGTCGTGGAAGAAACGTTGAACGCCATTTTGGGCTGCGATTAATTAATATGTAAGCTAGTGTGCAGTCGAATCATGAATATTTAACATTACGTCATGGTAGCTCACGCTTATTGGATGATTTTCACCGACCAAAATTTGGTCGGAATATTCGTCAAAACAATGAAATACAAAAGAAATTCAGATCAGGTGTCAAGAGGCCCTCGGCGCAAGCGCCTTGGTCTTTCTGGCTCGCTTCGCTCGCCAGAAATTTTGCCTCCATATCGCCAAGGATTCCAACAGCGCCAGGGCCTCGACAAGAGGCTACCCTAAACAAGGATTTTAGTGGAAGATATTTGATACCCTATCCAGCGACAATTTTCAGATATTTAGATCCTTAACAGGGATTTTTTAGATTTTGCAAAGTATTGTACACCCTATTCGAGGATTGGTTCTTCTTGGCCCTTATTTTGTTAAAAAGGAAGAGGTAAAGGCAAATATTTACTTTGGAACACAGGCTTACAGAAGTGATGTTTTTAGTGAAAGAATATAGAAAAGAACCTCTTTGGATTAATGAAAAAATATCCTCCGGAAGATTTTCAGATGCTGCTTATTTTGCTAGTTTATAAAGCTAGTATTAGGACCTTTCACAACAGGAACAAATGAAAAGATAGGGAGGGGGTACAAAAAAACATCACTCATTCAAATTCAGTGATAAACATGGGCCATTAGGATATTCATGTAAACACTTGCAGAACTTGATGATTTGAAAAAACCGTATGCACACAAACTTCAACACTTTCCATCCATGGTTCAGTCACCAAAAACCAAATTGACTATTATTTTATGTACAATATTACCCTAAGCCTTTTGGGATGTTTATTTCTTGGAGTTGTGATATACGTGTGATATATTAAAGATAATTGCTACACTTTATGACATAAGATTAATACTATGTATTTTTATTTCAGCAAAATTTGATCATCATTTTGTACACTAGCTATATACAAGAATCATATATACTTGATGAAATAAAAGAAAACATGCTAAGCTCCTGGGCAAACTACACGTTAGGAATACACTCCTATGGCAGAACTATGTTGAATGATGACAAGAAAAAGGTCTGTACCAGGGGTGTCGATCCGTGTTCACGACTTGGGGGGGGGGGGGGATGACCGGCGAGGGAGTGAAGCCAGTGGCGTATCTCGGGATTATGGCGCCTGGGGCAAAAATGAAGTTACGCCCCCCTCCCCCCCCCCCCCAAAAAAAAAAAAAATAAAATAAAAATTTCTACGTTTGCATGGGAGCAAATTTTTAACCCTAAAAAAACGCAATTTCTTGTGAATTTTACCCAGGAAAGTTTGCAATTGACCACCGCATTGAGCGGTAGAAAAGCTCGAATTTTATACATTGATAAACAGTTTTCTATTCACTCACTTCTACAATCGGAAGCAAAACTAACGAAAACTCTATAGGCTTGAGAAAAAGTCGAGAAATGCAGCAAGGCTACCTACAGTTGAGATTTCTTTCAAAAGTTGAATCTTTGCAAATGATGTTTTATACACTTTATCCTATATTGGGGGCGCAATATTTAGCAGGAGTCATATGAAACTTACATGCATATAGCGAACAAAGCAATTACATCATTTTTCTTGGTTCCTAATTATTTTGTCGGGGGGGGGGGGCAGAAATATTTTTGAAATTACGTCGCGGGCCACTGAGTATTACACATACATATAATGGAGCTCACGTCTCAATTGCCCGAATACATTGTGTATTATAGCTTTCTAGCTTTTCGATTTAATGAGCGAGTGAAGATTGCGAGCAAAAAATTGACACTTTAAAATCGTGAAAATCTAATTTCGTCATCAAAATGTGCTAATTTAGATCATCTGAGATATAAAAATTAGAAAGAGACCATTTCACTGCTCGGAAATGAGATGGCGGTGCCCGAATGCAGGAAAATTTTGATATTCTCGGGGTAGAGGGCTTCAGCCCCCATCCCCGCCTCAGATGTTAATGCATACATACCCGAATGGCTCATCTAAGGACAGTTGAACGATTTTAGAATACTCTCCCGTGTCCATTATTTTTCGTTTCATGTTTGTTTGGTGTTTTTAAACTTGTGGTAGAACAGGGAACGGATAAAGATGATACTGCTTATTGCGAGCTCGCGAAGCCGGGCCGGGCAGCACATTAAGAACAAGGGCTTTAAGCTATTTAAGAACTATAATTATAGGCCTACTGGGGCGCGAAATTAAGAGATCTTGAAAGAAAATATTTATGCGAGGGAGCAAAACGACCGAGCTTTGGAAGATATTCGCATTTCAGACCTTCAAAAACTAGATTTCCAGTGCATTTACCCTGCGGACTCTTCAATTTCCCCATTTTTTTCTTTCTCTCCTTTGCGTTTTTTTACGCCCCCTCCAAGTGCTGCCCAGGGTAAGTTGTTTCATAAAGCTGTTCGTAAAGTTACGCATGACTTTTCGAACGACTGGAACATGTTCTCAGGTGCTATACTAATCAGATTCTCAATCATTTAGCACAAGAACATATCACCAGTCGTGCGTAAAGTCATTCATTTTCAGAAAAAGAAATATACAATTCACATACATCATTAAATCAACAAAGTAGGATACACGCAATACAACACATAAATATAACAGTATTGTAGATTAGATAAGATGTACCAAACTATTGCAGTATGAAAAATAATTTTATGAATGTTTGGTTGGAAATGGAGAGGTCCACTGTGAAGCTAAGCTTGTAAATTGTGGACCCCTCATAACTTACGAACAGCTTTATGAAACACCCCACAGGGCACGTGCCCTCTGCCCCCTTAGAGACGCCACTGAGCGAAGCGAGCGAGCGGGGGAGGGTGTGGGAGGGGGTATCCCCCTCCCACTCCAGGGACTTTTTCAAAAATCTGTCTATAAAACTTAGAGCATTTTAGAGCATCCAAAAATGTTTTTTTAATGAAAAGAAGGAATGGACGGACCCCTCAATTGAGAATAACAATGCGACTCGCGAACGAATTTTCTTCGATATTTTAGCATTGAAATTATAGCTTTTCTTATTTCCTTACATCTAATCGTTCAAAAATGTGATGGTATTTCAAGATCAAACATAATGATTTTGGATAATTATTAGTTTTAGGTTAAAAATATATAATAATTCTTTATTCCATCCAAAAATATTGGGGATGATAATACAGGCCATCCCCCACCTCATTTTTTTCGGGGGCGGAGATCCGCCCATGATTTGTACATTAAATTATCTATCACTATGAACACGGTGACAAAGAGAGCGGACAATTTATGCAGCTCCTCATTGTACCCTCCTCAATAGCTCTAGTAGACAAAAGGACATCCCTTCACTGCTATTATGTGACACCTATTCTACATATTTTTACAGGATAGCAATGAATGGATGTTCTTTTGTTAACCAGTGCAATTGTGAAGGGTACAATGAGCAGCAGCATAAATTGTCCGCTTCTTTGTTCGTCATGTTCATAGTGTATGACCGCTACTGCAAATGTTTGTTGACAATTCCCGTCCCCGCACCGATGAGGAAAAATCCATGCCTCTGAGTCTGATATCAAGATCCGGGATGTAATTAATGCAAATTCAATTTGCCTCTTTGCAGATACCGCCAGGTGATACAGTGTAAAAATAAACAACATAACAACAAGCATGCAATATACCGTAGGGCCTACGGCACAGAACTATACGGTCCATACATCGACGTCGTTGAAAAGATTATAAGAGCACTGCAAAATCCCCCGCATATTCTTTCTAACTTTTTCCTCTTAACTTCCTGGCGCTGGCCTTGATAAGTTGATATATTATTAGTCTTTTTTGATCTTCTAATCCATAATGACCAAGCAAGAAAGGAATAAGAAGCCGAAAGAAGCCCGAACAACCAAGGTATGTATGGTATAATTTTGGCTTCACTCAGTGAACTTGAACATTTGAAGTGAAGTCAAGCCTTGAAAGTTGACCGAGTCTCCTGCGCCTGGCCTCGCCCATCCACTGGCGTGCTGGCGAGTAGAGCAGGTCTGGTAGGACTCGGTTTCCGCTCCAGCTCTGTGGGGGTTGTCCCCCAAATCTGTCATTTTATCATTAAGATGGCAGCTATATTGTGGTTGAGGAAACCACTCATTCGTTAGCACGCAAAAATAAAATTAAAGTGCAGAGTCTATGGACGGGGAATGAGGAAACCAATGTGTGTGACGCAGTGAAGCGCTTCTGAAATTGTTCTGTGCGGAGTGAATGGTGGTTTCCTCAACCACGATAATGCCAAGATGGCCTAGGTCAATCGTCTGTTACTTGTCTTCTTTGGCGTTGTCGTGAAATATGTCACCCCTCATTCACTCCGCACAGTATCGGTTTATTGCGTGCAACGCTATGGTGAATCATTCCACCTCAATAAGTTGGACATAAATCAACATGATCAAGGTTAAACTTTAAAGGTACCGGTACATTAACTGAGTGAATGTGATTGTTTTGAGATATTTCGTTCTTCCCATTCCAAAACAGAAAAAGGAAAAACAGAATTTTGAGTAAACCTCAAAAACCATTTTAATTTTCGTTTTTAAAAACAGAAAAACAGTCGTTTGTTAATACTTTGTATTAGGAAAAAAACTTGGAAAAAACGAAAATATAATTTTTTTTTTGTTTTACTGTTTTCTTAAAAATTATTTTTCCATTTTTTCTGCAGAAATGAGAAATTCATCACCTTTTTTGATTTATATTTTTTTTTTAATTTTTTGTTTTTACAAATTAAAAATTACACCATTTCTGATTTTGTTTTTCTGTTTTTGCCTTTTACAAACTGAATTGAATACCTTTTTAGATTTTGTTCTTCTGTTTTTGCATTTTTGCTTTTGGTAATTGAAATATTGAAGACTGCCCTCTACGGCAAAATAAAGATATTATACCCGCTTGGCGTGAACTGAAGTAATTCAAGTAAATACACTCAAGTGTGGAATTGCCAATTTAAAGAGTGCACAGATTGCCTGCTACACATCATAGCTCAATTTACGTTTTATATGAGTTGTGTATGCATTGGGCGCAATGTACCAGTGTATGGGCATCATTGATCTCTCCCACATGACTTTACCTTGGGAGGGGGGGGGGGCACGACCCTGAATTAAATAAACAAAGAATCACTAGTATATTATGATCGGTCACCGTCATAATTATGCAGTTATACCGGGAGAAAAGACCTGAGGGTTACTGTGATTCAGTTCGCTTTTCCCTTCCCAGGCATGCACAGGTGACGCCAAATCATTAATAATTTTAATAATAAACAAGCGCATACGGTCGTTATATCTTAATGTGATATGCGCTATACAAGAAAGGATTATAATTTTGTTTCTAATTATTATGTGGTCTGTCAACAGACCACCTCTTAATTTCGTCAAAATTTTCTTTCTTTATTATTTATTTTTATTTCTCCACCACTTTCTTGTGACCATGATTTCTCAAAATCAACTCACTCAATTTTCATCAAATTTCTGTCAGTCATCAGGCTTATCATGGTCAAGTGCCCCAATCTTTGTCAAGGTCATCATGTCATTGTGACGTCATCCAGGCACCGTTTTGTGAAATCACATTATCAATCATATCTTCATAACGAGTCATAAAAAATGAACCATATTTGACACATGAACTTCAGGTCAAGGGTCAACATAAAATGTCAACAAAATCCGCATGCGCATCATGACGTGCACGTCAAAATTAAAAAATGCTCAAAATCACTTTTTAATCAAATTAGAGTACGGTTCAGGACATTTTAAGCATTTCAAATTTTCTGTCCGTGAGCGTCTGCGTTAGGCGTTATGCGCGCGCACAGCGCATAGAGAACGTAAAAACGCTGTTTTCCCGCATGTATCGTCTTCCTGATACTTTTCTTGACAATTTCCAACTATTTACAGTTATTCTCGACCTTCCATAATGTCGTACGCGCGCGTCAAACTTTCAAATTCGTGTGCGCGTCAACTAATGTAAAAAGTGGTAAAAACATGCCCATTTAGAATTTGCCATAGCTCCTCAGAATGCACCGAAACCCCCCAATTCCTTTACATATTCTGAAAGCCTGGGAGTTGTAGATTTGAATTCATGTAGAATTTTTGCCGATCTCATGTTCTAACGTCATCATAATTGCATATGAACTCAAAAAAATGATTTTGAAAAAATGACGTCATCATTTTTGTATTCAATTGCTAATATTTCAGTAATAGGTGATCAATTTTCTTCCAAATTTTGATATGTTATAGCTGAGACAATTCTCTACCAGATCAGTCTCCACTATTTTTCATTTTGATGACGTCATCACACTGAAATTTTCAATGCAAGATGCCATGTCAGAATTTTCCCTATTTGCGTGTTATGTCTATGGAAGATGATTTTTTTTCGAATCATGAATCTACATGACATCGTTCTCTGAGCAGTATCTCAGTTATTTTTGGTCTATTTCCTTCCAGATTTTAATATGTTGTAGCTGAGACTATAAGCTTTTATTAGTAAGCCCTCCAATTTTTGATCAGATGTCGGGATCATGCCCAATTTTGAACTACCAAATGGGATTTGAGAATCCCGTTTTTCGTTTACGTGTTATCTCTATGGGAAATATTTTGGTCTATCGGTAAAGCACATGACTACCATGGTCAAGGTACCTGGTTCGATCCCCGGGGCCGATTTTTTTTTTTTTTTTTTTTTTGCTTCTTTTTGCCTGTCATTTTACCATCCTCTTCGACTATTGTAACATACAAAATCACAAATCATGTAATAAACTGCCTTATTTTCCGTATTATGTCTATTAGAAAGTAGTGTGCAGTAGTTTATGTACAACCCTATGGAAATTGTGATTTCCTGTATTAGAGCTATGGTGTTAATCTCCCAAGTATCCTGTATCATCATCATTATTATCATCACCGTCATGATCATCATCGCTACTATTATATCATCGCCATCATCATTATGTCATTATTATCATCATAATCACCGTTATCATCACCATAATCATTTTACAATGACCGTTACACATTTTGCTACATTCCTGTTCTCAGGAAGCATCTCCATTCATGGCATTCTTGACATCCTATCTTCTGTTTAGTATTTCCCCATTAATATGATCATCCTGATTACAATCATGATCGTACAAATTGAAGGACAGACCACCTAATTCGTCCTCATGACGAATTAAATTCTAGTTGTTATTACTTTTATTACTATTATTATTATTATCATCATGTCTTCACCAAGCCACAGGAACTCTTCACCAAGTCACCCTCAGTGACATTTTGTATGGATACACTTTTTTTTTAACCAAGTCACTGTTTTATGTTATCCTAAGTCCATTGATAAATAGGGGGAGGGTCGCAAACACTCTGAGATGCTCCACCTCAGTTGTACCTGTGTTTGGCATAATAATATGTGTGTGAATGTGTTTCTTTATAAAAACAAGAAAGTGTTGGGGGGGGGGGGCAACTGCCCACTCTGTCCCCCTGCATCTATTTTCTAAATCTAAAAGTAAAGATTTTGTATAGAGTTAACACACTTTTTCTCTTTTCTTCATCATGATTATGTAGTACATGTATAAACTTGAGTCTTGACTGTGCAGTGGTTAGATTTATTGACGTATTATTAGGCTTTTTGCTGGGCTAACTCTAGTTTTACATCTTGGGAATCATGGAATGCTTTATTTCTTAGAAGCACACATTGAAATCAAATATAAAGTCAAACAAGATATTTCATTGCATAAATTTGTTACAGGTTGTCATTCGCTGTTTGCCACCGGCCCTGACAGAAGAAGAATTTCGCGAGATTGTCACCCCCTTCCCAGCTCATGAATATTTCTACTATGTGAAGGCTGATAGAAGGTATAATGCATTCGGCTGCAGGGCCCCGTTTCATAAAACTTGTCATCAGTAACGACTGCCACATTTCTATGACGAATTTGCTCTCAGATGCAAAGATTTTCAGTAGCTTATTGCACCTTGTTATTGATAACAAGTTTAATGAAACAGGCCCCAGGTTTATTGTCTTATTATCATATCATTTTTTTTTCTGAAGAATTCATATTTATGTTTTAAAATAATTGTTGTATGATTGCACAAACATTGACAGATTTTGAAATTTTGGGAGTGTGGAGTGGAGTTCGGGTGCCCATGTGTACTGGAGAAGAAAATTTTGCAGCTTCAAGTTGTGAATAATGTACCTTACTATTCTTCAGTTAGAATCAAAGAAATCTTACATTTTGCCTTTGTAAGGGACAACCAAATCTGTACCTGTATATTGAAATTATGTCCTCAGGTTTGGATTGTATTCATAAAAGTCCAGTTTAAGTGGGGAAAGTTAGACCACTGATGTATGGAGTGCCAAGTCCCATCCTCCTCATCCAGTAGAAATTACCATGTTTCTGTTATGGCCCAGTGACACATACACGACGCACGGCCCTCGCATTGAATATCACTTTAAAAATTGAGAATAACGGTAGTGCATCTTTATGCGCGCAACTTTTTGTCAGGATTTAGGAGAAGCTAGCGAGTTAACAACATATGGACAGCGTGTTGCTAGCGCATATGGGGCGTTTACAGGGCGCACATGTTGAAAATCCAAGGAATGCTCAGTGTGTTGCTAGCGCACGAAACGAATGGTTCGCGCATTCAACGCACAGCCAGGGAACGGCAGTGGTCACATGACTGTGGGGCTTGTCTTGCATGCCGTCACATATAGTGCAGTGATGAGTGCACATACATACATACAACGAATACCAAGCGTGTGCTCCTTCTGTGTTAGACGTTGGTCCAGCGCACTCTGTGCGTGTCTGGCGTCCTTTTGACGAGCACATTCATGCGTGGAGCTCCGCGCACATTTTGTGCATGCACAAAATTCGCGACACACAGAGCGAATGACAACGAATGCATAGCGTTGGTCCAGCGTGCTCGACGAACGAGTAACAAATGCTGACGCACACCCAGCGAAAGACAACACACTGGCCAAAATTGCTAGTTTTTCAGTGCACGGGCCATGCGTCGTGTACATGTATGTGTGACTGGCACGTTAGGTAGCTTTTTGGATGCACAGAAAAATAGCAATTTTGGAGTTTGCGTCTTTTGCGTCTTTATGCGCCATTGCGTGCCATTGCGTGCCATTGCATGCCATTGCATTTCACTAAGCTCCCTTACTCAATGAATTTTGAAATCAGTTTTCTTGTCATTACTCGATTAATTTTGTTTATTTCCTTTTTTTTACAAATTACAGTAATATGTGTATAGTAAAGAGGTTAACACTTGGTGCTCCATAGATCAGTAGACTAAGCTGCACCATGTCTTGCTGACATGTAGTCCACCTTTGTGAATATGAGCATTTTGTGTTTTATTTACAGTCTTGGAGAGCATGCCTACTCACGAGCATACATTAACTTCCAGAAGGAGGAAGATATCATCCCATTCAGAGATACATGGGATGGTCATGAGTTTCTCAATGGTCAAGGTATGTACTTAGTATTAGTGCTGTAGCTCAGAACCAGGCTAAAACTCAAATCATGTCAACTTGTGAAACCTTCCAAACAATTTCTGCAATGGGATTTCAAGAGATAGAAGTCCTGGCTACACACTGGACCACTATAGTGGCATTAGATTTCATATTTTGTAGAATTTCATGTATGAAAATGTTGATTAATTACTGTAAATGCAGAAATATTTGCGGTACATTAATTTTCGCGGATTTCGCTCTATTTTCGGCGGGCGCGAATTCTAGAACATGCAAAAATACTGGCACGATATCTTATGCTTGTTTTGAATGTATTGCGCGCTTCATCTGATTAATACGTGTTTGAATCTAATTCATTTTAGAGTGTGTGTGTGGTTGTGCAGCGCAAATATGCGAATATGTTTTTGTGTTGCTCATTTAATCACGCTGAAATAACAGCATTTACAGTAACTTGTAACTGTTTTACACATTCCTATAAACAATAGAAAACATTGGAAAGGGGCATTTAAAATCATGTTCTAAATGCAAATTCACACAGATCCATGCATTTGATTCCAGTGGTCCTGACTAACTCAGCCTCGCTATTGGGACCAATGTTAGCGAGTTAGTCCTTTGGCTGAGTTTACCTGGATCCAGTTTAGTAAAAAAAAAAATGTTTTTAGTAAGCTCATTTAACTGATTTAAGCCTATATGAATGTATCTGCACCTTCTTTCAATATGTTTTTTAATAAGTTTCCAAAAATGGAAATTTTGAGGGTGAACCAGCAAGAGAACAGTGTCATATCAAGATATTTATCAAAAGTTGTATTAGAATTAACATTCATATTAAGTGTCAGTTTTATGATTTGGGTGATAAACAAAAATGAACACTTGTGCACTTTTGAAAATCAAATATTATGTGTGTGTGTCTTTGCCATTCAGGGTCGGTGTACCCAGCAGTGGTAGAGTTTGCCCCATATCAGAAGGTGCCCAAACTGACTGGAAAGAAGGTGGATGCAAGATCAGGAACAATTGAAGAGGGTGAGAAACTGCCTTCAATATCTTGGAAAGAAAATAAGTAGAGAGAGAGGAGGGGGGGAAATAAAGGGAAAGAGGGGAGGGAGAGAGAGAAAGAAAAAGACAGAGGGAGAGAGCAGAAAGCCTTAAAAAGTCAATGCATGGATGTACATGCTAGAATATCTGTAACATAGGAGGATATATATAACATTAAGATTGATAAGAATAAAACAGACATTGAAAGAGAGAGACAGAAAGAGCGAGAAAGAGAGAGCGAGAGAAAAAGAGGAGCTTTATAGTCAACGCATGGATGTACATGCTGGAATATCTGTACATAGGAGGATATACATGTACATGTACAATAAGATTGATAAGAATGAAACATAGACATTGAAAGAGAGAGAATCACATCAATTGAGCTGCCCACACAGAGAAGGTACGACTTAATTTCTCTGTCGATTTTCTTTCCATAGATTCTGATTACAAGAAGTTCTTAGAGACGTTGAATGCCGAGATTGAACATCTCCCTAGTGCAGAAACCATGCTTGAAGAGATAGAGACGAAAGCCAAGGAACCAGGTAAAAAAAGAGTGCTCTGACATATTATGCTCCTGTGACAGTTGCTGTGGGCTTTATTTCATCAGAAATATAGGGTTAAGGTTATCGTTGCAATTGGGTTTTAGGTTAAGTTTAGGTTAGTGTAGATTTGACGTAACCACTCTTAAACCCCCCCCCCCCCCCCCCCCCCAAAAAAAAAAAAAATAAATAAATAAATAAATAAATAAATAAATAAATAAATAAATAAATAAATAAATAAAATAAAATAAAAATAAAAAAAAAAAAAAATAAAAAAAAAAATAATGTTGACGAGTAACAGAACAGTCGACGACAAGCCTGAGTTATGATACCATAGAGCAAGGTTCAATCTGTGATTTAGTCAGAAATAAACAACATATATGCTATGTTCACATGTTATAAACAACAATAAATGCTATGTTCACAGTTATGCTCAATCAAGAGTATCATAAAGTTTGAAATATTTCCAATAACTGTTTATAATAACTAATTAAATAAACTTTACTGAGGCCCTATGTAAATGTCTGCATGAAATTACCTGCACTATTTCTCTACTAAAATGGCTGCCTTGACCTTCCAACATTTGTGTCTGTCATTGTTTTACTCTATATCATATCTCAAATAATAGCCTATTTATTCAAAACAGTATTTCTCTTCCCTTTACATCATATATATTGGATCAAACCTTACCCTGTCAACAATACAATATTCATAGCTAAATTTGGGTGTGACCCCTAGCCGCCCGTACATGCATGCATTAACGCAGTTTATCAACTGCTACTTAACATACACACACTACATAGCCCTTCGTTGTACAGACAGCACACAGAGCTTAGTTTTTATGCCTCCGCCCACCGTAGGTGGTGCCGGAGGCATCGTGTTTTCGGGTCGTCCGTCTGTCCGTTCGTCCCCTTTTCATTCTCGCGATAACGTCAAAACCGTTTTTTTTTTTATCAGTTTGTAACTTGGCCCATGTATGCATATGGGAGGGACGATGAACTGATTAGATTTTGGGGTATCAAGGTCAAAGGTAATTATGTACATAAAAATGGCTCGTTCTCGCAATAACTTCAGTTGTTTGACAGATCAACCTCTAACTTGGCCCATGTATGCATATGTGAGGGACGATGAACTGATTAGATTTTAGGGGATCTCAAGGTGAAAGTTCAAAGGTCATAGAGTTCATTATATACATAAAAATGGTTCGTGATGTACGGAGTCTAGGCCTACCTATTTTAGAAATTTCAAGGTGACAGTGGTCTATTTGCTATAAAATATCTATTTCCTTGGTGTATTTGATGATTGTAAATCATCAATGGTAATTAAGTTTTTTATTTGAAAATGAAATGAAATAAATTTTCTGTCTCCTGTGCTTTTGAATTGAAAGATTTGTAATTTTGATGGACCAATCCTTTTTAAAGTGTACATGTATGCCATACATTGCCAATCTGGTGATGGCGGAGGCATAAATTCTGACCGCGCGTGGTCGGAGATTCATCTAGTTTACTAAGTTTTCATTATCACAATATCACCTTATTTAGCCATACTGGCTTTATATACATCAGGCATAAACATACAAATTATACGCTTAGTTATCTACTCACAACATTGGGCTTGGTCAAACTTGTACAAATAACATCGAATTATCGAGGTTTGTCATCCTTGGCAACGCACAGAAAATTAGCAGTGCAATATATACGCCCTCACATGGCCTAAGCGCAGTTATCTTACAAATTTGCCACTTCTTACGTAACAATCACAATCAATCCACCGCTTCTGACGTAACAATCGCAATCAATCCACCGCTTCTGACGTAACAATCGCAATCAATCCACCGCTTCTGACGTAACAATCGATTTGCATATTACAATTACGAACCAAAGAGGCCTTCCTCGATTTCCAAATCCAACAGTTA
Source organism: Heliocidaris erythrogramma (assembly GCA_025617745.1). Classification (NCBI taxonomy): domain Eukaryota; kingdom Metazoa; phylum Echinodermata; class Echinoidea; order Camarodonta; family Echinometridae; genus Heliocidaris; species Heliocidaris erythrogramma. The sequence goes on along the minus strand of CM046871.1, from coordinate 27,530,684 downwards.
GGGTTGGGGTTAGTTATAGTGTTTGGTCCAGGGTTGAAGTTTAAGAATCAATAAGAGTACGAAATTGACCCGGCAATAGTGTCGCCGGAGCATGTTTCGGACAACCAAGAAATGCCGAGAGTCTGCGGCCATTCTATTGAGAGGTGTTGTGATCCAGTGGATAAGTCACCGGAGTGTTAATCGCAGGGTTCAGGGTTCAAATTGCTGCCCACTGCACAGCACTAACATCATTTAGCAAGACATTAATCTACAGTTTGCCACACTTGACCCAGGTGTAGTAAGTGGGTACCTGGTAGAATTATTCCTCTGTTTCTCTCTTCTCCTCGCCCTTTCTCTTTACTTTGTGTGTCTGTATGTTTCCCTCTCTTTCTCTGTTCCCCCCTTTCTTTCTCCCTCCCTCCCCCTTAGTTTTAATTTCTTTCTCTCTCTCTCTCTCTCTCTCTATTGCAGGAAAAGTAATGACACCACTGATAGAATACCTCAAGATGAAGAGGCTAGAGAGAATTGTAAGTTTACTCAACTTCTGTAGAACCTGTCAGTCAGTTTTGAAAGGAAATAAGTTGAATAGTACATGTCTCTCCTTCCCCTCGAAAGCACCAATACAGTCACTAATCATTCTTCCTTCTCAGACTATTTTGAGATATATACAATTATACATGTATCTGTATGAGATTATATTCAAGCTTGGTACACAGTGGACATTTGGTCAATGTCTCCTAGATGTTAAATATACTATACTTTTGCAAATCATTTGCAAAAGTTTAGTATATTTAACATCTAGGGACATGAAAGTAGTGATCATTAGCTGGTATTTTCCAATTCCCTTCCTGTACTGTTTTACAACTGATGCTCATGGGCCCCATGGTACACACATAAGAGGGTTGGCACAATTTTAATCTTGATTTAAATCTCCTTGATTTTTTATTTTAATCACCAATTTAGATTAAAAACAAAGAAATACTTCAGAAATTTTGTTGTAGATTTTGTTGATGTGACAAAAATATCACTCAATGATCATTGTTTGAGTTTTAAAAGTCTTTTGGCTAAAAACCGATCCAAGTAATAGTTTTTATATTCCAAGTACTGTCTGATATTAGATCTACCAAAATAATATGTTTTTTTTTTCATATATGAGCAACATTTATGGCTATAACCTTTAGAAATCGAATAAAGGTATTTAAATCAAGTAATAAAAAAAAAAAACCCGTCATGATTTTTCCCCCCAACCCTGCACACATAGCAGGTCAGATCTGATGTACCGGGGTAATAATATATCTGTAAAGCACCTAGAGACATCATCGATGTATTAGGCACCGTATAGGTCCAGAATATAAATACTGTATTTAATATCATTTGTTTTTCCAACTAAAAAATATGACTGAACCAACATGAAGTCCTCATTAGTTTATTCTTCTTTCAAATCATATCAACAGAAAGCAAGAGAAGAGGCAAGAGAGGAAAGACGTCGTAAGGATAAGGAAAGACGAATCAAGCTGGAAGAGGAGAAAAGAAGGAAGAAAGAAGAGGAACGGCGCAAGAAGGAAAGGGAGAAAGAAAGGGAGAAAAGGGAGAAAGAGAAAGGCGGAAAGGAAAAGGAGGAGAAGGACAAAGGGAAAGGAAAACCAGAACCGAAGATAACAGTGAGTATGATGGGGCTCAAAATCATTGGTTGCCCAGTAGCAAATGGCCACCTGAAATCCTGTCAGGCAACCCAAAAGTCCATCCTTTCCCCAAATATTAATTGTTTGTGTTTTCATTGAAATCTACACAATCCACAAACAACGAGCAATAAATAATGATGACCGAAGTTTTATGAGCAGTATTTGTCTCAGTGGGTTTTACAAGTTGGGTACAATTAACCTTTATCTGCTCATGTGGAGATTTATCTATACAATGGCTTAATCATTATTGTTTTGATTGTTTTTCAGCTTCTGAAGAAACCTGCAGCTGACACCAGCAACGAAGAATCTACCATCAAGGCCTCAGCCTCACAGTCAGACAGAGAGAAGAAGAAAGATGTGGAGAAGGGCAGAGACAGAGATAGAGACAGAGATAGAGATAGGGACAGAGACAGAGACAGAGACAGAGATAGAGAAAGAGAAAGGGAAAGGGAAAGAAATAAGGAGAGGGAGAAGAACAGAGATAGAGAGAAGGAGAGGAACAGGGAGAGGGATAAAAATCGTGATGCTGGAAGGGACAAGAAAAGAGACGCACCAACCAGTAGAAATCAAGATGGTCGTAATTCAAGGTCAGTTCTTACATGTATTTTCTTCTTTTTTTTATAGCATGAGGTAGTTTCCTATCAAATTATTTCTGTGCCATATCGAAATGAGGAGGGGGTTCTGATTTTCTTTCCTTTTAAGTATCAAGTTTGAATAGCACAGTCGGTTTGCAGCCTATAGCCTGGAAATTGAAATACAGTGCCATTGGTTGAATTGACATTATTTCATCTAAAAATTCTAGAATTGTTTGAAATGCTCGCCAGATTTCTAGCATTAATATTTAAATGCAATGTTACGTGGAAACTAAAAATTTGAGAAATGCTAGAAATGGTGGCCAAATTTCTAGCATAAAATGCAATGTTACCAGTAAGTTTTCTTTAATTCACAGAACTAAAAAGCTTCTTTGATACAAGTCAAGCAATATGAGGACACATGCAACAAATATCATTCTAATGTCCTAAAAATTCACTAATAGAGCAAGATACTTTTCTTTAACGTTGCCTTTACATTGCTTATTTCTTGATATGAAATTCAGATCAAGTGACACCTACAACGACAGGGCGAGGGATCAAGACGTGAAAGGAGGAAGGAGAGATGAACCCAGGGATGGGGGAAGGAGGGATGAGCAGAGAGATGGAGGACGAAGGGATAGAAACAGAGGCCCTCCGAGAGATGATGTGAAATCTCGGGATAGGCCTAGGAAGGATGATGGGTGAGTGAAAGGAAATATAGTTAATGATTAATTGATAATAGTAATAGTAGGCTCATATCCACAACGCAAGGCGATTCAATATCACCCCAGCTTAAACGAGGCTTCTGATTTGGTGCTCACTATTTAACATGTACTCTTTTACATGTGTAAAAATATCTTTAAATGCATCATTCATTCTATATAAATGGAAAAGATTTTTTTCAATAAAGATTAGAACTAGCCAATAGATGCTCTCCTAGTAATTTGTAACAATGAGAAAATATTTACGAATGGATGATTGATACTACAAAATCAAAGAATAACATTTAAAAGAGACATACTGAAGCTGTTCGTCAGCTGTAATAGAACAATATAAAAAGAAATTAATGGTTTATTCTTGATGAGTGCAATCTGAAAAGCTTCTGTATGTCTCTTTTCAGTGTTTATGTTGTACCTTTTGCTTGATGATGTAAATAGATTCTAATTTCAAATTCATCACCATACAGGTACAGGGATGAGAAGAAGGGAGATAGTGGGAGAACACGACGTGACTCTGATCAAGCGAGAGACAGACAGCAGGATGGATGGAAAGGCAAGGACAGAACAGATGACAGGAGGAGAGAAGAGAGAGGGGGAGAGAAGAGAGACAGTGGAAGGCCGGGGAGCAAGGACACCGATAGGAGGGCTGATAGACCGGATGATAGGAGCGGGAGGAGGGATGGGAGGGGCGGAGAAAGGAGTGGTGGTGGTGGTGGTGGTAGGAAAGAGAGAGGTCCAGCGTCTGATAGCAAGAGGGAAGACTCAACGTCGTCATCGACATCAAGCCTTACTTCATCATCGGCTCAAGACAGGGATGCCAAGAAGGAGGAGAGAGCAAGGAATGAAACGGGGGAGAAGCGAGAGGAAAAGAGACCTCAGAGAATCAGGAATAAGGTAAATTGATTTTTTTTTTTTAGTGCCAAGGGATAAAGGTATAAAGGGGGTACTTAGAGGAAATGGGCACAGAAACTGCCAAATAGCATTATTCAAACATCTAGCCTTCAGGCTTATCACTTAAAGAACCCTCAACACAATTCAGTATTGTGTCATGCAGATATTTTCATATCACAGACATTATTTATATCACTGTATTCACCCTTCTTATGCTCTGGGTTGCACATTTCACCATGGGATTAAAATGCTCCAGGATACATGTAGGCTTAATAGTTAGACTTGTTTGATATGTTCCTATTAGAAGATATTTTGGTTGTTTAACACATGCTCTGACGACAATTGCTGACAGTCAACTCTGGACCTAAACCTATATCTGTCCCTAAACCTAACCTTAAACCCAGTTGCAAATGTGCCCCTAAATCTATATCTTTGACGAAATAAAGCCCTAAGAATATGTCTGAGCACTGATATTTCAGTAGTTTTTAGGTTCTCAGTTAACTGAGAGCCTAAAAACTACAATAGAATCAAAGAATTACTATCATTGTACTAGTGAAAACTGTCTTCTTTAAAGATCATGCAAGGGATTTGTAGAAGCAGCAATAGTGTTAATTTGTACCTTTTTCTTGAAACAGGATCGTCCTGCGATCGCGCTTTACCAGCCAGGTCAGAGGTCATTAGTCAGGAAGAAGAGCGAGGAGGATGGGAGGGATTCGGACTCCTCTAGAGCGAGCGACAGCAAGGAAAAAGCGGAGGTCCCCCGCAGCGGGAGCAACTCCTCACTCAAGAGTGAGAAGTCGGACGGAGGGAAGGGACAGGGAGGAGGTAGGGATGGAGCCGCGAGTAGTAGAGGAGGAGAAGGGGGAGGGGGTAGAGACAGAGGTGGAGGTAGGAGGGACCAGGGTAGTAAGGACAGCGGTAAGGGAGCAGAGAGGGACAGGTATGGGGGTAGGGAGAGGGGCAAAGAGGGGAACTGGAAAGGGGCGGGAGGAGAAGGAAGAGGTGGAGGGGGAGGAGGAGGAGGAGGAGGAGGAAGGAAAGATGGGGCATCATCAGGAAAGAGCTACAGGGATGATAGACCTAGGGATAGAGGTAAAACCGATACTACAGCAAGTAAGAACCAAGATAAGACGGATTGATACACTGCCATATCATTTAACATACGGTAGACATTTAAATGTTTTATTTGTGTAAATCGGTTGAATTTTTAAAGGAATTTGTTTCTTCATTGTCATTAAAATGTATTCTACCTTGTTATTTATACATATATTTTCATCTTTAAAGACCATTTTCTCTTTCATTAATATATGAAGTGAGAGCTGTCAATGCACAAGAGTGGTCAGTAATATCATCTCATCAGAAATCACCTTTATGAAGTCATGATTTGTGACTTCTGGTGGTTCTTAACTGTCCGGTCACACTTTTTTTGTGTGTGGCCCATGTGATGTATCATGGAGAAACATTTTTATGGTGGTGTTTCTGAACTTGTTGGGGAAAAAAAGAACCCATTTGTGTTAACACTGTTATTTACTTTTGTCTTTTGAATGCAAAATGCTTCAATTTTTGTAAAATACATGAGCAAGCGCAAAAAGGCAAATATCTTTGTATGATTTCAAATTATATATATACATGTACATTGTACGGGAGAAAGCTGAATAAAATGTATTCAGTGAAAATGTTAGACCCTTATCCACTGAATATAGTAAGCAGTGTCATTGAAAAATAAGCATAACAACTAGTGCTACCCTTTTTATGCCTCCGCCCACCGAAGGTGGGTGCCGGAGGCATTATGTTTTCGGGTTGTCCGTCCGTCCGTGCGTCCGTGCGTCCGTCCGTGCGTCCGTCCGTCCCACTTCTCGTTACCGCGATATCTGAAGAATCATTTGAGGTAGGAACCTCAAACTTGGTACTAGTATGTATCCCCATACGAAGATGAACTGATTAGATTTTGGGGTAGGTAGGTCAAAGGTCAGAGGTCACAGAGGTCAATTTACATGAAGTTACATAAAAATTCTTGGTTTTTAGCACCGTTACCACGATATCTCAAGAACTATCTGAGGTGAGAACTTCAATCTTGGTACCAGTATGCATACCCATAGAAAGATGAACTGATTAGATTTTGGGGTAAGGAGGTCAAAGGTCAGAGGTCACAGAGGTCAATTTACATGAAATTACATGAAATTCTTGGTTTTTAGCACCGTTACCGCGATATCTCAAGAACTGTTTGAGGTGAGAACTTCAAACTTGGTACCAGTATGTATCCCCATAGAAAGAGGAACTGATTAGATTTTGGGGTAGGTAGGTCAAAGGTCAGAGGTCACAGAGGTCAATTTACATGAAATTACATAAAAATTCTTGGTTTTTAGCACCGTTACCGCGATATCTCAAGAACTGTTTGAGGTGAGAACTTCAAACTTGGTACCAGTATGTATCCCCATAGAAAGAGGAACTGATTAGATTTTGGGGTAGGTAGGTCAAATTTCAGAGGTCACAGAGGTCAATTTACATGAAATTACATGGAATTAGTGGTTTTTAGCACCGTTACCGCGATATCTCAAGAACTATCTGAGGTGAGAACTTCAAACTTGGTACCAGTATGCATACCCATAGAAAGATGAACTGATTAGATTTTGGGGTAAGTAGGTCAAAGGTCAGAGGTCACAGAGGTCAATTTACATAAAATTACATGAAATTACTGGTTTTTAGCCTCGTTATCAAATATTTCTAGAAGAGCTTGAGCCATCAACTGAATTTAGGCGGAGGCATATAGGAGACGCAGTCGCATTCATCTTGTTTATTGCTAAAAAGGGAAAAGAAGTAAAAATTCTTGATTTACAATCAAATTATTTAAAAGCTGTTGCAATACAGTGAATATCACTCATTTTATCACTGATACATGTACATGTATGTGCCATTTTATGTGAGACAAGGTAATAAGCAATTGATTGGGCAGATCATATTTCAAATAAAAGCTACATGTATTAAGGACATGCCATGTAATATTTTGTTGTATATGTATGTATGTATGCAGTTTAATCCTTTATTAAAGGGCTACTCTTAAAGTGTACCAATCGTCTGAAAAAAATATGTGTACAGCTAGGAAGTATAAAGTCACTCTCAAAGTACTTTATCTGGCATTCTATAGGTCAACAGTTAATGAGTACGAAGTAAATAAAAGATATCATGAAGGTGCGCGCGGAACCAAACTCAGCGTTCGGTTCCGCGCGAGCCCTTATCTTGGCAAGCGTGTACAGGTGCGTCGAGTAGTGTACTCACGAGTCGCTTTTACACTTATAGAGAGTGTAATTAAACTTGCAATATCTCTTTATAGAAGTAATATTTTAAGCCCACATTATGAATATACACAGCAAAATATGTTTTGGCTATTTATTAACTGACAATGATATTCTAATTACTGTAAAATTGGTCTCCTGGGCCCATATTCATAAAACTTTACTATGCTAGTTGTCAACTAATTGCATAGGCTGCAGTACATAGCTAGTTGCCAACTTGTCGTAGCAATGTTTTATGAATATGGGCCCTGGAGTTTATGTGGAATAGGTAAGGGCAAACAATGTTGCAGACCCAGACCCATATCACCAGTTGATGCTAATGATCCTTCAGCACTAATTTTTGTTTGATCAGTGGCTTATCCAGTACCTGTTCCACCGGGGTAAAAAAACAAAGGAACATAAAGACCTTGGGACCATGAAAATTACCTTGTTATATCAGGAATTTCCTTATATCGGGGTAAAAAAAACAAAGGAACATAAAGACCTTGGGACCATGAAAATTACCTTGTTATATCAGGAATTTCCTTATATCGGGGTAAAAAAAACAAAGGAACATAAAGACCTTGGGACCATGAAAATTACCTTGTTATATCAGGAATTTCCTTATATCGGGGTAAAAAAAACAAAGGAACATAAAGACCTTGGGACCATGAAAATTACCTTGTTATATCAGGAATTTCCTTATATCGGGGTAAAAAAAACAAAGGAACATAAAGACCTTGGGACCATGAAAATTACCTTGTTATATCAGGAATTTCCTTATATCGGGGTAAAAATACAAAGGAACATAAAGACCTTGGGACCATGAAAATTACCTTGTTATATCAGGAATCTCCTTATATCGGGGTAAAAAAACAAAGGAACATAAAGACCTGGGACCAGCAAAATTGCCTTGTTATATCAGGAATTTCCTTATATCGGGGTAAAAATACAAAGGAACATAAAGACCTTGGGACCATGAAAATTACCTTGTTATATCAGGAATCTCCTTATATCGGGGTAAAAAAACAAAGGAACATAAAGACCTGGGACCAGCAAAATTGCCTTGTTATATCAGGAATTTCCTTATATCGGGGTAAAAATACAAAGGAACATAAAGACCTTGGGACCATGAAAATTACCTTGTTATATCAGGAATCTCCTTATATCGGGGTAAAAAAACAAAGGAACATAAAGACCTTGGGACCATGAAAATTACCTTGTTATATCAGGAATCTCCATATATCAGGGTAAAAAAACAAAGGAACATAAAGACCTGGGACCAGCAAAATTGCCTTGTTATATCAGGAATCCTGTTATACATCGGAGCTCTTTATAACAAGTTTCTACTGTATATGTGAAGCTCCGTAAAGGTGTTGCTTTTCTGCAAGTAGGGCTTTGTCAAGTACATGTAATTACAAAATATCAAAGCTGTGTCAAGCATCCATGATGCCTGTTGCGCACGAGGTGCCATTTAATTGCTGACATAGCTGTGTCAATTGACTCTGCGGTTTTTTACCTGCCATTTGATAGTGACACATCCTGCAAAAAGGGAATGCAAAATTATCATGACAAATGTTGCTTTGAATTATGGGCAAATGGCCTGCATAATATAGGCCTAATTTAGAAGCTTACATGTAGGTAGCGCAATTTAATCAATTAAAACGTACCTCTTGTGCTGCAGACATGTGTATTCAACGGCTTTTGCTAAACAGTCGGGTAACGTCGCGTCGCGTTGGTAGAAATTATCGAACATTTTTCAGGTAGGTGTCTTCAAGGGGACAAATTGAAAAAGAGTCCATCTCAGTATGATTTTTCCCGTTTTCAGGCTAAAAAACGACAAACGAGGGAATAAAGAAAACAATAGAAGGATAATGCAAAGAAAAACATGAACTATAAAGAGAGAATTCCCAAAACGAACGCATCTACACTATATACAAATTGTTCTCATATTTTGGGTTAATGCATGCCGACATCTTTGACTCGTGCCTTGAAGATGTCGATCGATGGTAGTCAGTAGACGTAAGTAAAGGTAACAAAACTAGATTAAATTAATTGAAGCTACTAACAGACTAATATAATGCTTACCTGTCACCATCTTCCCCTGACCCTGAGGCTGAGCTTGAACTTGAAGCCATCGTGCGATGATACACCATCCCGGGCCTGTACTTTCACGGACGATGTCTGATGATGATGATGATGATGATGATGATGACGATGATCGTGACACAGTGCAAAGCACTTTAGCGTAGACCAGAGCATGACTAGCCTACACGTACCGTACGTGTATAGGCAGGCTAGGCCTAGTCTGCAAGCACAGACCCTAATTTGACACTTTATCAGAAAATCATTGTGTCTTGACAGAAGCCTAATTCAGCTACCTTCTGGTCGGAAGGAGCAGCTATAGTACATGGCCTATAGTAGTCTTACAGTGCAGGCACTCTTTTACGACTGACCAGGGTTTGTGCCTGCAAACTAGGCTAGGCTAGGCTAGGCTAGGCCCCTTAGGCCATGCGCAGCTTAGGCCATTCCACGAATCCGGAAAACGTAAACACAGCTAAAATTATTAAAATTATTAAACATCTCTGTGTTTTCAATCCAAAGTTCAATAAAACAGTGATTAATTGAATAATTAATTAATTAATCCAACAATCGATTTATTCATGGCATAAGAAATCAAATAATTAATTCATGCTGCCATCAGGCTTTTGGTAAAAGGGATGATGGTGGCAGGTAAGCATTATATTAGTCTGTTACTAGCTTCAATTATTTTAATCTAGTTTTGTTACCTTTACTTACGTCTACTGACTACCATCGATCGACATCTTCAAGGCACGAGTCAAAGATGTCGGCATGCATTAACCCAAAATATGAGAACAATTTGTATATAGTGTAGATGCGTTCGTTTTGGGAATTCTCTCTTTATAGTTCATGTTTTTCTTTGCATTATCCTTCTATTGTTTTCTTTATTCCCTTGTTTGTCGTTTTTAGCCTGAAAACGGGAAAAATCATACTGAGATGGACTCTTTTTCAATTTGTCCCCTTGAAGACACCTTCCTGAAAAATGTTCGAAAATTTCTACCAACGCGACGCGACGTTACCCGACTGTTTAGCAAAAGCCGTATTCAACCCCATAACTATGTTATAGAGTGCTTGCACGGACGACTGTAATAAATAGAAGAGAAAGAGACAGCTGAAGACAGAGATTGGAAAAGAGAGAGAGATAGGGCAGGGGGGATGATGGGGAGGGAGGGATATTATGGAGAAATTAGAGGATCTGCATGAGGAAGAGAAATTATGTAAATAATGGGGAACAGAATTAAATAAAAGTTAATAACTTTGCATTTCTGACAGAAGTATTTTTGCGTTGATTTGGGGAGTGTTTCATCACGACAACATCGTTTAGAAATCAATACAATTGAATAGTCAATACTTAAAATAATTACAGGTATATGGACTCCCGTCTTCAGATGGGACTTCCCCTAAAACATTAGTAGTCTTATTCAAGACATTTCGATCTCGGTGAAAATCCATGCAGTTATTCGCCCTCCCCCAGCCCCTATTTTTTTTAACGATATTCATAAATGATTATTACGGTATATTATCTCTAATACAAATTAAATTCATGGATAATTATATTATCGATAGCAACCATGACTAATTCACAAACTAAAAAAAAAACAATTGAACGAGATTATATAATAAAAACGAGAAAATGACTGGATAAAGGCAACGTGACGCATATACACGTGGTTGGACGTACGTGAAGAGCGACGGCAAGGGTGGAACTGAGATGGAACGTCGACTCGTCGAAAATGCTAGCAAACTTTTGCAGCATAATGTTCATCAAGCAAATTCAAAGCAGTCATCGAAGTTGCTAGCCAGGCAATCAACAGAAAATTCGGTAGACAACCAAATTTTCTCCGGTAAGGTTAGTTAATAAATAAAACTTTTTATGTGACCATGATGACTGAGCCCGTGACTGGCTCCCACTACCTTTTCCAGCCGGCCAGCCACCCCGGGCCGTGGACAAGAAGGACCGCACTCCGCTCCGCACGGGTATTGAAAGTTGGTTTGCGTCCTGCAATAATTAAGGGAACTGTCTATCTATCTTTTATTGAATTTAATTGATATGAATGAATGTTTATTGCCTAAATGTATGTAAACTATATATTGGTTGGAAATGTGGTAATGTTCCTTAAACATATAGGCTTAGGTAATGTTATTTTAAATTTAACTTTTTAAGTTAACTTTCTCATCGCCATCTTGCCTGGTAATAATTTAGACCAAAAATTCTGTCTCGTTCGTTAGCCTCTTCACTTAGAAACAGAATCGGGCCATTCGATCTCCTGTGCAAACTCTACACACCGACGTGTAGTAAAAAAAATTGCTATAATTTTATTTTTCCTCATGCATACATGTATATGATTAAATTGATTAGGCCTAACCAAAAGTTAGGCTCTACTCCTTCAAGAATCTGTTCAACTACCCAATTTGACTGTATAATCCGTTAATGCTCCTTTTCAGGTAATTCAGGGTCCAAGGTATTATCCGTTTGAAAATCTTGCAGCCGTTATATAGTGTGTAGTTGGTTTGCACAGCAGATCGAACGGCCCACTTCTGTCACTAAGTGAAGAGGCTATAAACGAACGAGAGACAGAGTTTTTGGTCTAGCAATAACTAAGCCAGTTCGTAATTTGCGCATGTGCAGATATAGGTCATTTGTACCGAGTACAATTGACCTCTTTACACTGTAATTTTGTTCGTGTGTACCACTATGATTTTACTTAAACAAGTAGGCCTAGGGCGTCCACCAAAACAAAGGCGCATGCTCGTACAAATTGGGGTCATAACCTCACCCTCCATACCTCCGCACCGCCAGGATTACCTCCCTTTGGCGAGTGTGCAATCTCAAGCTCATGTGAGAGCTTTAAAGGAGCAAGATCGCTAGCCAAAGAACATCCTGAACATTTCATTTGATTCTGTTGATCTAGGCGAAAACGTCTTGATTCACTTCAATTGCAATTTCAAGTTACCTAAGGAATTATCTGGAAATAAGATACTTTATCTATCATCCTAAAATGTGTCAAGGAAGTATTTTCCCAGAATTTTGCTGATTATTCTGGTGTTTTTACCTCTTCAACTTTGAGGTCGACTGCCGCCATAAATTGCACAGCCCCACATAGGGATGGTTTTTTAGTGGAAAGAACCCAAAGTTTGGCCTCTAATGTTAATCTAGAAACTTTTGATTAAGAAACATTTGTCTTTTTTCTTCAAATTCAAAAGAGATTTCTAATTTCATCGAACAACACTGCAAATAAATATAAGAAATAAAACATAATGAATGAGACTAGTAACATTTTTTTTTGAAATCTTATAGTCTAGATGTCACGCATGTTTGGAAACTTGTGGCACCTTGATAAGAGTCACTAATCTTGTCTGAATTTCAAAGAAAAAATAAATTTCTATTTTCTTCACTTTCCATGCAGAAAAGTGGTACACTTCATGACTGGATAAGCCAAGTGAATGCTAACCTGAGTACAACAGCATCAAGGTAAACAAATCTCATTTGTGGAAGTGGTAAAGAGGAAGTGGATTAAGATGATGGGTCATGTGTTGAGAAGGGAAAATGATGAACTTGTGAAAAGAGCTTGGGATCTGGAAGCAGATGGCATAAGAGCGAAAGGAAGACCAAAGTTTACATGGACAGATATGGTGAAGAAAGAAAACAGTAAGGTTGGTCCAAATGAGGAGGATGCTTGAGACAAGAAGAACTGAAGTGGAAGGATGGATAATGTGGACATAATACTGTCCCTGATACTGTTATCTACGGAAGCGTTAAAGTGCCATTCGACTTGACGACTTGTCGAGATATTTTATCTCGACAAGTCGACTTAATATCCATATTTTGTCGACTTGTAAAGATATTTATCTAACCATGTCGACTTAATAACTTTTATAAGTCGACATGACGATATAAATTATCTTGCCAAGTCGACTAAACCAAAAAAATTATGTCGTCATGGCGAGATATATTATCTTACCAAGTCGACTTAACAAAATTACATGTGGTCGTGGCGAGATATATTATCTTGCCAAGTCGACTTCCCAAAAATTATAAGTGGACATGGCGACATAAATTATCTTACCATGTCGACTTAACAAAAATACATGTCGTCATGGCGAGATATATTATCTTGCCAAGTCGACTTCCCGAAAATTATAAGTCGAGATGGCGACATAAATTATCTTACCAAGTCGACTTACCAAAAATACATGTGGCCATGGCGACATAAATTATCTAACCAAGGCGACTTAGAAAAAAATTATGTCTTCATCTGTCCATGGCGAAATATATTATCTTGCCAAGTCGACTTCTACAAATATATCGCTGACTTCACAAATACGATAGTGTCACTAGTGTCAGACGCCTGGTAGATCCACTGGTGTAGTCGGTAACAAAGTTAGAGTCTGTAGGCTTTGTAAGTTAGCCCTAACTTCCAAGATCGTCGCATCTGCCACTCTTTCTACATATTAAGTGCATGCATGTGTCCACGTGGTAGACAAAAAAAAAGATCACGACATAATTTTTTTTAAGTCGACTTGGTCAGATAATTTATGTCGCCATGTCGACTTATAATTTTTGGGAAGTCGACTTAGCAAAATAATATATCTCGCCGTGACGACATAATTGTTTTGTTAAGTTGACTTGGTAAGATAATTTATGTCGCCATGTTGACTTATAATTTTTGGGAAGTCGACTTGGCAAGATAATATATCTCGCCATGACGACATGTATTTTTGTTAAGTCGACTTAGTAAGATAATTTATGTCGCCATGTCGACTTTTAATTTTTGGGAAGTTGACTTGGCAAGATAATATATCTCGCCATGACGACATAATATTTTGGGAAGTCCACTTGTCAAGATAATATATCTCGCCATGACGACATGTATTTTTGTTAACTCGACTTGTCAAGATAATAGTGTCGCCATGACGACATAATTTTTTTGGTTAAGACGACTTGGCAAGATAATTTATATCGCCATGTCGACTTATAAAAGTTATTAAGTCGACACGGTTAAATAAATATCTTTACAAGTCGACAAAATATGGATATTAAGTCGACTTGTCGAGATAAAATATCTCGACAAGTCGTCAAGTCGAATGGCACTTTAACGCTTCCGTAGTTATCACTAGAACCATAACACTAACATGAATTGATGATGATCCTAAAATTGCCATTATCATCTTTTTCAGTTGCAGGTTTATAATTAGTAGGGTTACCTGTATTTGTGCTTGTTTCTGCTTTCAGACTTGAAGGCCTTGTTGTCCTGAGAGCCATTATACAGCAGTGTTCTCACGAGACATTCTCAGAATGCTGTGTGACATGGGTTAGACTACTCATCAATATCTTCCAAGTAAGTGTTCGCAGCTAAAAAGTGGGGGATTAAGCATGAATGCTTTGATTTATTTTATTTATTTATCTGTCCTTGTTTTATGCAGGGTAGCCTAGCCAGTGATTAAAACACTGTTATCCTTTAGGGCTTGCATACAAAACATACATTGAAATATAACATAATACATGAATAAGAAATGATACAATGTGAACTTTGATACAATGCAATAATGTTGCGATTCTTTTCTTTATTGCTTTGACCCTCTTAAATTACCCCCATTGTGATGCTGCAAACTTGCAAAGTCCTGAACAAGGGAAAACAATTTTCTGAAGGAAGTCTGGTTACAGGAAGGTGAGAGTGTTGTAACTGATCTCATTACTGTTGGAAAGATACATGTTTGATGTTTATGGCTTTTTTTTTCTTGGTCATGTCTGTCTCCAGCCTCACCAGACTCCTAGCATAGTGGAGATCACGTCCGGAATTCTTGTGGACGTCCTCAGGATTGCGTCCCGGAGGAATGAGATCACTAGAGATCTCTCAATCAACCACATCCCTGGCCTTCTGGGAACTTTACTCAATGCAGAGTCAGAGGAGGTATGTAATAGTCCTGGGACTGATATTGAAATGCGGCCGATCGGATAAATTTCCACTTTTTTCACCATTCAGATATTCACCCAATATGAATAGATACTGGAATATTCAAATATTTGAAAAGGTTTGACAGAATTCATCTTTAAAGATAAAGAAATACAAGAAATAGTATGTAAAAAACAGTATCCTGACAAAAGTACCATCAAGTAATATCTTACCAGGGTATATATTACTACAGAGCTCCAAAAGCGGCTTAATATGGTTCTGTTATTCAATTGCGTATTTTTAAAGAAAAGACCCTCTTCTATGCTGTAACAGAATAAGAAAATCTGTTTTTAAGTATTACAAGTTTACTTTAATTGAATTTCTAGGTGAAAGAAGTCTTCCAAGAAGAGGGTTTATCATGGAAAGTCCAAAACATTTTGTTCATTATGTTACCCACTGAATCAAAGATGTTATATCTGATGATTGTATCAATTTGACAGATGTACCAATGCATGATTCAAATGAAATACCAAAGATTATGATAATTTCATTGTTACCCCTTTCAGGACAGAACTCCACATTGTGTGGTTTGGCTCAATAACTTTTCATTCAGAGCCCTAAGAAATATACCAGATGCATGAATACAAAGAGCAAAAATTTCTACACACACTGTCCATTTCAGTTGCATGAGCATATTGCGTTTGATGCCAGGAATTTTAAAAAGGAAAATAAGTATTAAAATCCCTAAATTGGCAGCATGTTGAGAGGATCAAAATCATTGTTATTATCGAAAAAATTTTCAACTTTTCGACAAACTTCCTAACCATGTATATTATTTTCACAGACATTAAACCTTATTAGAACCATAGAGCACCAAAATAAAAATATTGTTGCCAATTTGAAGAATAAAATGTGATCATTTTAGCCCTTAAATAATTCTAGTCATGAAAGGGTTAATTTTCTTTATTCCATTATACAGTCAAACCTGCTTTAGCGATCACCTGTATAGAAAGACCACCTGTCGGTAAAAAGCCCAAATTTTTGTTTCCCTTGAAAAGTGTTTTCCATTGAAATGTGTATTAGAGGAACCTCTAAATAAAGACCACCTGCTCATAAAGACGGCTTTTCTTGTCTCCCTTGAGCGGTCTCTATAGACAGGTTTCACTGTACTTGGTATTTATCGGACACAATATTAACCAGTACATTTGACTTCACCATGAAACTTTTCTTTTCTGGCTGTTGTTTTTACATGAGTATTGTTTCCTTGATTTCTTCCCTTGTAGTGGCTGGTTCCTAGCCTTCGTCTTCTGGCAGTGTGTATGGAATGCTTCCCGGGGCCATGTGGTGCAATCAGCTACAAGCTGGAAGCTATGATCACGCCTCACCTAGACTCCACATATCCTGACATTCAAAAGGTTATTATATTGCAATTTTTCCACCTAAAGGGATCAGTTAGAAAAAAGACACTTGTCTTCCAAGGCAGGAACTCCTAAAGATCATGGAGAATAGATCTCAACCTAGTAGTAGTAGTGAGTTTCTGAGGGGAAATCCCCCTCTCTGCTGATTCCCTCATTCGGTAATATCATTAGTCTTTAAGTTTGATTTTATGATTGACAGATCTTATGTATTTCAGTAACCACTCCAAGATTTCATGAGATCTGCCTCAGGCAGGTTAGTTAACCAAATAAATTGTTCTTCCAAATGAAATATGCTCCAAGTAATCCAAATGGGATGCTGTCCCACAGGTATTTTCCCCTGTTTTCATTGTTTTTGCAAGATGCGATATTTGTACATGACTTAAAGGGATACTCAACCGCAGATTGTGGAAGTTTTTATTCCGCGAGAGGGCAGAGTGATCGTTACCTGATCATGCCGTTGCCCCGCGGGGTGCAAACTCCGGATAGACTGGTCGTCGCACAACATGCATGCTCCGCCTGAGCTCGAGCTCACCTGCGAGATTCGGTCGGCTTCGTGCAGTCCGAAATTTAATCCCAGTAGTCCGACGGACGCGTTCGCACAAATTTTGTGAATCGGTCTTACACAATTCTTTCCTTCCCCCGGCCGCCTGGTGGCGTATCCCTTTAATTTGGAATTCTATCGAGACCAGTGTGGCACATTGCTCATAGAAACTCTTGAAGTTGTCAACATTGTTTCTCATTGCAACTTGGAGATTAGGTGCACTTTAGCCATTTGCTCACAAAAATGCCACAAAGAAACAAAAATATCAGGGAAATATGTACTTTTTAGCATGTATTCAGATAAATCTAAATTACTCTATTCTTGTTGATATCAAGTACATGTTTCTTTCATTTCCAAGAAAAAAACAAATAAAACGGCTTAGTGTCTTTATATAAATAAGTTTCAATTTTTTTGTAGTGACCTCTTACCTTCAAAAAGAAGGGGGGGGGGCTGGCACATTCCAGTCGTCCCCCTCCCAAATCTACTTTTGCACAGAGGGGGTTAAACATCCTTTATGCTTTATATTTGTACAACGGAATTTTGAGTGTAATCCTGTGTCTGTTATCTTGTTTCAGTTGGCACAGAGGTGCTATCCTTTGCTGGCTAGACTCGGAGGAGGTGGTTCAGGGGGTGTCAAGTACACAGAGGCCTTCAAGCATTACTCCAGAAAGCTCCTGTACACCCTCCAGACGCAGCTGTCTGTCCTGTACGCTGACTACTCTACCGGTACGTAGAACATTTCTATGGGCAATATCCTACACTTGCTGGATTCCTACCTTCAACCCTGGACCAAACTCTTCACCTAACCCCTAAGCTAATCTAAAATCCAATTGCACCCTTAACCCTAACCTTATAATATCTTTGACAAAATTAAATCCTGGTGCAGTTGTCGCTGGAGCAAATATTGGGTGATCAAATTGAACATAAGGGAGATTCGTGGGTAAATTGTAGTAAATTTGCGTTTTGAAAGAAACTGCCTAGAAACTATAATGTAGTGATTATTAGGAATATATTATGGTGTATTTTGAACTTTTTGAAATCCTCTTAAATTTTGAAGTCACTTTTTGGAAAAATGTACAAATTGCCTGAATGTCACAAATCCTGGTATTCTCAGCACAGAGATTTGAATATATGGGACTACACTACCATGTGGCCAAAATTTCTGGTCCAAGATAAAATTATTTCTAATCATATCTGAAGGAGCAATTGTAGGTCCTAAATATGTAATTCTGCTTGATTGTTAGCAACTTTAGTTACAAAAGTTTTTACGACATCAACATCGAAAGTAGTCATTTATTTATTAAAGCTTATATTTCTTTTCAGATACTGAGCATACCACTGAAGAGGGTATTGAACCCATATCCCTCAGCAGCGCCCCTTTAGAGGAACCCATGAGAACCCTACACCTTACCAGTCAGCTTGAATCACTTGGCAACTGTCTGCAGATTATGCTAAGGTATCCCTAAAGCTTTTTTCTCTTTTTCATGATTCTGATTTAGGGTTTGAAAGGGACTATATGAATTTATTGCTGTCAAATAGAGTGAAAGTTCCTGAATTGAGGTATAGATATTTGCTGGTGACTCACTTGATATAGTAACAAGTTGAAGTTTGCAAGGTAAGAATTGCATTAGCTACAATCACAAGGAAAGGATGACAAACATCCCCAATCACTACAGCTACAAACAGCATCATTTTTTTCTCTTTTTCATGATTCTGATTTAGGGTTTGAAAGGGACTATATGAATTTATTGCTGTCAAATAGAGTGAAAGTTCCTGAATTGAGGTATAGATATTTGCTGGTGACTCACTTGATATAGTAACAAGTTGAAGTTTGCAAGGTAAGAATTGCATTAGCTACAATCACAAGGAAAGGATGACAAACATCCCCAATCACTACAGCTACAAACAGCATCAAAATATTTTTATGTGAATCAGATTTTATGTAATGTAACTTAAAGTACTTTGGAGATCATGCCTATATTATATTTTCTTGGGTTGAAGGCTTTTCTATCACACATGTATTTCAGCTTTTCATTGATGCAACGTTTGTAGTCTTTGAAGTGATTTTTTTTCCGTTTATACAATTTAAATCAAGTATCATATCTTTCGTTGTCTTTTTCTTTTTTTTTTCCATTTCTGCACATGCGTTTATTCAGTAACACCTCGTTTTAGCTCTCTGTTTGCACCTTTCCATTGTCTCTTTTATTTTCTTTGTTCCCTAATTTCATTCTTTAATTTTTTGTGGTCATTTTGCCCTTGTTCTCTTCCATTTACCTATGTTTCACTCTCTCTCTCTCTCTCTCTTTGCAGAAATGAGTTCCCTGCCAAAGCTTCAATTCCAGTGAAATCCATTTTAGAATATATTTCCAGTGCACTGGAAGTTACAGGGAAAACACTGGTAAGTAGGCTTCCTAGATTGTCTTCTACATGTACATGTACTAAAATACATTCTCTCCCTTTGAGTCTATTTAAAGTTTGATGTGTGCCCAGTATAGCTATTGCTAATGAGAGGTGGAGTTTCTTTTTTGGAAGGAGGGGGGGGGGGGGACTTTTTGTGTGTACTTGTGGAGTTAATGTAGGAAAAAATGGAACTTTCATATATTATGAGGTTTTGATATCTTTAACATGTCAGCTAAGTTGATCCAACTTGATTGAAGTTGTTCTTAAATTATGTCTAGTCCTATTCAGAATATGAGAGCACTTCAAGAGGAATTCTTTTTGTAGAATATTTGTACTATATTATTTCACAAAGGCATAAAAAATAAGAAAAAATTAATTTATTTTTCACCTGCATGTCCCAGAACTCAACTCGATTTTTACTCTCCATATTTTTTCTCTCTCAATAGGGTGATCATGTGACTGCAGAAACATCCATGCTAGCTCTCGTCCTTCCCAGGGTTCATCAGTCCACGTTACAACTTCTTAAGGCCCTGATTGAAAGGTATGTTGAAGGATTTTTTTTTTTTTTTGAAAGATGAGTTGATAAGATTTCTGTCCAGTAGGTCAAAGACCACAGAGCTCCCTTTATCTTGCATACAGGCTTTTTAGTAGGATGTTTAGTAAAAATGTATGTGTATACATCTATTACCTTTGTCAGTACCCTCGTCAGGGAGAATTTTCCCTTGGTACTTTTCTTTTAAAATTCCACTGTCTAAGATGGTGGCATTTTAGAGACCCAGTGGTTATTATTTTATTTGTTAATTGGGCAATTTGTTGTTTTTATGCAGTTGCTGTATTAATCACTACAATCACCAGATCAACCAAATCTGCCTCAGGATGTTAGGATGGACACATTCACAGGATCAGGGGAAACCATTTAGGTAGGTAATCTGTTTTTTTTTTTTTTTTAAAGATTGAATCGAGTACTGGATATACAATTGGATGCGATTGCATTACGAAAGAAACTGTTTAGAATTGATTGGGAAAGGTCAGTAATGTGGTATGAAAGAATGATTGTGTGTAGTGAGGCTTTGGAATCGTCAAAATAATCAGATATTGACTCACCTACTGTGAAAAGCACTGCACACAAATATGGGTATATGGGACTACACACCCAAATGGCATCAAACTTTGGTCAGCAGTTTCAAGCTATTTCTGGTCATATGTGGAATACAAGGGCATTTCAAAAACAATCATTTTCATATGATATTTTTACTATGGTATTCTTCCTTAGGTGATTAGAAGGGATGAGTAAGTTTTTTTAAAAAATTGTAAATTTTATCTAAACTTAGCCTTCACTTTGATAAAACAAGCCATTCAGAAAATCTAGGATTGAATTTGAAATATTGTCATAATTAATCATTGTCAGCGCAAACTTGTAGAATAATGCAAGCTGTCAAAAGTCATGCTTCAAAGAGAAGGATTGCTGTATTGTCACTATTTTTATACTTTTCCGTTTTTATAGGAACCTGCGGGCTGAAATCTACCGGACCATAGTGATCTGGTTGAAGACAGCCGGTGTATCATCAGGCTTTGCTACGCTAGTAGGAGAAAAGCTGATTCATCGGTGCATTCAAGATGCTTCTCCACCTACAAATATCACAAAGGTATAGCCCCCTTTTATATTTGAAGGGGGGAAGGGGGCAGGGGGCATCTTGCAGGAGCGCTTGCAGAAGATTATTGAACAGTCATCAGAATGCTCTTAAAACCTTTTAAAATATGGATATTTTATCAAAAATGTTCTGGTCGGTCACAATGGACCTCGTAAACAGTGTCATTAAGTGTACATTTGAAACTTTATTGTTTTCTAATACTCATAGTAAAGCCATCTATTGCTCAAAAAATGTACATGCATATGTAGTTAATGTGTACCAATCACCTTAAAAAATAATTTGTGTACAGCTAGAATGTGGAAAATGAACCCCCAAATACTTTATCTGGCCTTCTATTGGTTAAGGGTTAAGGAGTGTGAAGACAATAAAGGAAAACCTAACACCCCCTCGCGCGGAACTGAACCCTGAGTTGGGTTCCGCATGGGCCCTTCTTATTCTATACGAGCGCGTATAGGTGCGTCGACTAGTCTCCTCACAAGTCACTATTTTGTTTATTGGGTGTGTATTTCAACTTGCAGTATCTCTATATAGAATCAACATTTGAAGCTCATATTTTGAATATGGTATAACGACACTGAAGCCCTAACATACAGAGCAAAATATTTTTGGGTGATTTAATCCTAGACGTTTCTCGTGATATGTCCACAACGCGCATAGCATTTGCCACAGCGTTTGATGACTTTTTTCTTTTGAATGTCACGCATCTCTTGAGACCAAATTTGCGATGTCCGGGCATGCAGTTCCGAAGTTACGCAACATTTCATACTTGCACGTCAGACCAAAAATTGTTCAAAAACGTGATTTCATGTATAATTTCAGTACAAAATTTGTTTTCAGGCAAAATTTTTAAATCTATAAATATTTTTACATTTGCTGATTAAAATTAATTTATTTTATGCTGTTTATGTTCGCGAAAGTGTCCCTGACAAATTTCCTCCAAAAAACAATAAAAAACAATAAAAAACACAAGGTAAAAAACAAAGAAATACATAAGAAATTTTAAATACAATAAAATACATAAGAAATCAATTTTGATACCAAATTTTTTTCAAGAATATTTGCTAAGAATACTGGAAAGAGTGTCTCGACCAACAATTAGCATTTTTTGAGCTTTATTTAATGATATAGAGGAAACTTTTGATTTCATGCATAAATTTGCATAATTAATGTGAAATAAGATATATATGTTTCAAACTTTGCATCCCCCTCCTCTCTTTATGTGAATTTCCCTTTAGCTGGCAAGTGAAGTCCAGGCAAAAACAAACAAGAAGGGAGGCAAAGTAAAGGTCAAGGGTCAAGCTGCACTTAATACTGACCTATCATCCACGGGTCAAGCAAGTGACCTGTACTTCGACCGGGTGTTGTGTTTGACAGCACTGCAAGGTGAGAACTTGAGTTTTAAAGGGGAAGACCTTCGATATCAAGTTGGTTGAAAAAGAAGCACGAAACATAAAGAAAAAGCTCAGTGAAAGTTAGAGCAAAATCTGATAAGAAAGTTATGAAGTTTTGAATCAGACATAAATTGGCAACTCTGTGACGTATCTTGCGAGGTATTTTCCCATTTGCCCTGTACTTAAACAATCATATATATCCATTTTCTGTAGAGAAAATATTTAGTCATACAGCACCCTAGATAATAATCGTTGCAAATATGTTTTTACACACAACTGACATGAAACAAATCAGTAATTTAGAAAATGAAAATCTGTGAATTTATTGTATAGAGCAAATGGGAGAGAAATTTCCAAGATATGTCAAGGAGTTGCCAATTTGTGTAGATTGATTACATGACATAATTCCTAACTTTCTTGTTTCTTATCGGATTTTGCTTAAACTTTTACGAATCTGTTTCTCTTATTTCTTTGCTTTTATTCAAATCAACTAAATACCAAGGTGGACTTCCCCTTTAAGGCATAATGGCTCATTGGTAGAGCTGTGGTTTTATAATCTGGAGGTCTTGAGTTTGCAACCATTATCATTCAATTTGCTCTGAGGTTGATTTCCTACACTTCACTAAAGTCCTAGCTTCAACCCTAGACCAAACACTCCCTCATCTTAAAGTTACCTTAAACTGAATCTCCTAAATAGCGCCACCTTTTAACAGGATTGGGAAATGTCTGTGCATCTTATTTTCCTGTAATGCATCATTCTCCTGTGTTGGAGCTTAGAGTGTCTTGCAGGCAATATTCTCTATTTGCAAGTCAAAAGTAATAGTTTGAAATAAAAAAAAGTGCTTATTTTCCAAGCCATTTGTTAGTTAATATTCAAAATAAAATGTAAATGATGGGGTGTTGCAAGCTTTGGGAATGGTGTATCTTCGTGTTTATTAGTTTATTAAGTTTATTAGCTATTGAAACAGCAAAAATATATCAATGTCGGATGATGTGTTGAGCAAAAAAGAATCCTTTTTTGGAGTTGAAAACGCATGTTTCCAAGACGGCTCTGCATATTAAAACACAATAAAACACAAAGAACACACAATCACACACAATCACACACATATTTTAATTGTGTATTATTGTATCCCCCGGCAGTATGCCGGAGGATACTTTGGATTCAGCAGCGTTTCGCCGCCGCCGCCGCCGCCGCGTCACATTCTTGTGTGCGCTCTAGCGGTCACATTTCTCGACGAATTTCTTTCAGACTTCCTGTGGACGTGTATCTTGGTAAAATCTGGACCCCTATAGTTTCTGGTGATGCTGCCCCCAGTGTTCCGTCTTTTATAGGGTAAAAGGCCATATTTTGGGGGATAGTTTGTGTGCGCTCTAGCGGTCACATTTCTCAACGGATTTTGTTCAAATTTTGTATGAAGGTGTCTCTTGGTAAAATCTGGAACCCTATAGATTTTGGTGATGCTGCCCCCAGTGTTCCGTCTTTTATAGGGTCAAAGGTCATACTTCAGGGCATGGCGTAAGTGCACTCTGCAGGCCACATTTCTCAACGGATTTTGTTCAAATTTTGTATGGAGATGTATCTTGGTATAATCTACACATGTTTAATTTTTGGTGATGCTGCCCTCATTGTTCCGTCCTTTATAGGGTCAAAGGTCATTTTTCCATTTCTTGCACTCTTACTTCTGCATTTCTCGACGGATTTCGTTCAAATTTTGCATGAAGGTGTCCCTTGGTGTAATCTAAAAATCTGTACTTTTTGGTGATGCTGCCACCAGTGTCCCGTCTTTTATAGGGTCAAAGGTCATACTTCAAGGGATGGCGTGAGTTCACTCTGCAGGCCACATTTCTTGATGGATTTCTTTCAAATTTTGTATGGACATGTATCTTGGTATAATCTACACATCTTTACTGTTTGGTGATGCTGCCCTCATTGTTTCGTCCTTTATAGGGTCAAAGCTCATTTGTCCCTTTTGTGCACTGTTACTTCTGCATTTCTTGACGGATTTCATTCAAATTTTGTATGGAGATGTATCTTGGTATAATCTACACATATTAAATTTTTGGTGATGCTGCCCTCATTGTTCCGTCCTTTATATAGGGTCAAAGGTCATTTTTCCATTTCTTGCACTCTTCTACATTTCTTGACGAATTTCATTCAAATTTTGTATGGAGATGTATCTTGGTATAATCTAAAAACCTATAGTTTTTGGTGATGCTGCCACCAGTGTTCCGTCTTTTATAGGGTCAAAGGTCATACTTCAGGGCATGGCGTGAGTGCACTCTGCAGGCCACATTTCTTGATGGATTTCTTTCAAATTTTGTATGGAGATGTATCTTGGTATATCTCTCAACACATTTCTTTCAAATTTTATATGAAGATGTGTCTTAGTGAAACCTACACATCTAATTTCTACACCATCCTTTTGTTTGAGGGAGGGGATGGGGGAGGGTCTTTGTCCCTCCTTCAAATTGCTGCCAGTGCCGGGGGATACATTTAGCATTGCGCAGCCCCAGCAATGCACATTTCTAGTTCTGTTTGGTTACAACGAGGTTTAGTTATAACGAGGAAAAAGACCTGGTCCCGACGACCTTGTTATATCGAGAGTAAGCTGTATTGTAAAAACTCTGAAAGGTTTTTCTTATTGGAAATTTTATTGTTTCATTTTTATTTTGCAGCATTGAGACAAGTGACACTAACAAGCGGAGTCAAATTAAAGGCCAACCTTCATCAGGTATGTCAATTCAAAGTTCAAAGTTCAAAAGGTCAAAAGTCAAACATGCTTACTGTTACCCTCACTGTTTGTGTAAATTGTTGACTGCTTTTGAATGTTAAAGGCAGATTTTGTCCTGAATTTTCTCAATACTTCTCACATATAATCTGTTTTAAATATGAAGTTGAGTTCTGGTCATGCAATTACATTGGGAAGGGAACTGTCTGGAAACGATTTAGAAAGGTTGATTAAGTAGTACGTAAGAATAAGCTAGTTCGTAAGTAGTACATGGTACAAATGAAACAGATATTACCCCAATTTGTACGGGCACACGCATTTGTTTTGGTGGGCGCGCTACTTGTTTAACAAGTAAAATCTTACTGGTGAGTGCATCATGGTGCGCACACTATTAAAGCGTATAAAGGTCAAGTGCACTTGGTACAAATGACCTTTATCAACACATGCGCAAATCGTAATTACGAATGGGCTTATTGGTGTATCATCAATCCTTTTCAGCAAACGTTTCTTCTGTAACATTGTTCTATACTGACATGAAATGTATGAGAAAGCGGACAATTGATTTTTCACCATTAAAGGACCTCAACCATCACTTTAACATACACCGGATAGTAAAATCATGTTGCCCCTCTCTTGCAGGATGTCTACAAGTTTATAATCCCTCTTCTGACAAAGATCCAGAGCTGTGACGCGTCGAACATTCCGTCACCATACACATGCTGCGAATGCCGGCGAGAACTGTATGGGATACTACTGGCAGGGGTTCTTGTACCCCACCCCCAGGCACCATCACCTCTCAACCTGGCTGTAGCCATCTTCAAAGAGGGAAAGAATGACACAAGTCTCGAAGTATGTGCAAACTTTACATTTTTTATATTTTGAAAGTCTAACATCTAATGATTCTAGCATACTTAGGCCCTGTTTCATGAAACTTATTATCAACAGCAACTTCCATAAATCTATGACAAATTTGCTCTCAGCCAATCAGATGCAAGTATTTCAGTAGCATACAACTGTTGTTGTAACTTGTTATTGATAACAGGTTTTATGAAACAGGGCCCAGATGATTAAATGAAGTTAATATCCCTACTTGAGCTTGCATCAGGGCCCTGTTTCATAAAACTTGTTATCAATAACAAGTTGCAATAACTGTTTATAAGCTACTGAAATCCTTGCATCTGATTAACTGATAGCAAATTTGTCATAGAAATAGGGCAGTTGTAATTGATAACAAGTTTTATGAAACAAGCCTAGACCTAATAGCAAGTAAAATGATAGCCTCATGTTGGCTTTCAATCTTGATTATACAATACTTTAGGGAAAGTATTGCTTGACTTCTTCCTCAGTTTTGAGATAATGTGAATGACAGCTATAAACAATTTCTCAGCTTAAAAGTATGTACAGTTAACTTTGCATAAGTCGAATCTGTTAGGACCACAAAAAGTAGTTCGACTTATGCAAAATTTGACTGTATTTATAGGAAATGTAAATAGCACATTTTTTTGCGTAGTTTGGTCAAAAAAATTGATTTTACTCGGGGAAAGTTCGAGTTATGCAAGGTTTACTGTACTTACAATGCATGTGTATTTCACTTCCAAACAGAATGAATGAAATGAAAATAATACAAATGGAATTTTACTTTATATGAAAAATGCACATTGCAATTTGTGGTATGTAGAGCACTTATCAATATAGATATATTGACTGCTATGAGAGGCACAGTTGTTTATATAGGCTCGAGGGGACCTTACATCCTGCTATGACCCCGAGGCTCGCCTAGCGGTCATCAGCAGGATGTCAGGTCCCCGAGAGCCTGTAGAAAAACTGTGCCTCTTTTATATAACGAACAAAGCCAGGTAGCAGTCAAAGAATACATGTGCAACTTACCAATCATGGGGTTCTCACATTTAAAAATCATCATCAAACTGTTAATAATCTAAAAAATCGTAGATAAATCGAGATAGATTGCCGGACTTCATCGCAAGTAAAATAAATTTAGCAACCAAATCACACTGCGATTATGGTATCCGCACTTGCACAAAGTAATTTTTTACACGTAAACTATTGGGGATCGCAGCAAAATTTAACTATGCCCGTGGGCATAGTTCATTTTTGCGGGCATGGTTAAAAACACGACCTCACTTTCAACCAATAAGAGGACAGGATTAGGAAAGATTCTTAAATTCAGGTGTATAATGCATTTTATTTTATATACAGAGCATGATGAACTGATTAATTTAGCTACTGCAGTTGCTGAACTATATTTCTTAATTCTTCAAGACTCTTATTCAATGCTTCACTTTCTCTTTTAGTTGTCAAATAAAGTGAATAAGAGCTATTTAGATTATTAGAATATTTAGAAAATGTCTAAATGGACATACATGTTTTTATTGGCCATTTGTGATTAAGTTACCGGTATTCACTTTCCTGACAAATTGGTAAGTACATGTACTTACGTCTTTTAACAAACTATTTTCATTAGGTATCTAGTGCATGTGTCGAAGCTTCAGTTATCTGCGATGCCATCGTTCACCCCAGAAGACCACCCATACCCTGTGCCAAATCCCAGGCCCCTCCCAGTTCCCTAACGCTACGAGCCCCGCCCACTTCTGCATCGTCTGATGGCCGGATGCAAGAAGGAAAAGTTGACGTTGTCATGGAAACTGAAGATTCTGTCAGTGCAGTGACTGTGAGCGAAGAAAAAGATTTGGGACTCTCGAAGAGTGAGGTAGTTTGTACTCCGTTGCCGTTTAGACATGTACAGACGCCCTCTGGTGAGCAAAGCTTACATTCGTCGTATGGTGATGTCATAGACGAACCAGGAACTTCCCGTACTCTACTTGATGATGGGAGAACTGATAAGATGGTTGTAAAGATACCAAGTGATGCATTGGATGTAGATGCTACAGGAAGAGATGAGCAGGAGGGAGAAGAAGAGGAGGAGGAAAAGGAGGAGCAAGAAGAGGAGGACGAGGAGGGTGATGAGATGGAAGGAATGACTTCTGAGACGAGAGAGGAGAGTCCCGGCCCATCAGATAGAAAGAGAAAACATGAAACACCTGCAAGTCAAGAGGTAGTTATATCTAATTAGCGTCCTTTGGCAAGACGTTAATCTACATTTGCCACTCTCCACCCAGGTGTTAAATGGGTACCCGGTAGGATGCGAAAGTTAATGTCGTTTGCTTAGCAATGAGAGCATCACTGCTGGAATACTCCCCAGGGAGCGGAGAATGTGCATACATTGTGTGCGGGCATGTCAGAATCCGATGACCGGGGTAATTGTAGGCACCTTGAGCATATAAATATAAATGTAGCTGTTATTATTATTATCTTGCATGAAGATTTACATTTTTGACTGTGCTCATGAGTTGTGATACATCCATAGAAAATGAAATATTTTTGCACGGAATTTCAAACGGTATTTGGAAAATTGATTTGATTGCCAGTTGTTTCAATATTGCAAAAATACATGTACATTTTTTATAGACGGGCTTAAATATGGACATATCTTTGGAGAAATGTAAACAATTTATTTGAAAGGAATCACAGAGAGTAACACAAATGTTACAGGAAATAAAAGACTTAAGTTTTGTACTCATTTTTTCTTTTCTCTCTCTCTTCCTTTCTTCTGTAGGCAAAGAAGCCAGCTACAGACGAAGTAGAGTCTATGATGTCGGCATTCATCGATGCTCCTCCAGATTCAGATTAACCCTTTTTTTTGGGGGGTGGGGTTGGAATGGGGCTGGGTGGTTAAATTTTACCTTATATGTGAACAAAATGAAGAAAAAAATTGTATTGAAATAATATTCATTATTATCTCCTCTCTTTTACCAGTACTGTAGGTTACCTATTACAGTGTTATTTGAGGTCAAGGCGTTTGGTAATTTGTTTTTTGTGGTTTATACAGACCACAAACTAAGTTATTTCAATTTGAAATTGAAGTGTCAGTCTTCCAATGTCATTTTAAAAAAGATCATGAAGCAATCAGAATAGTATGTATTCTGTTATCCCATGTAAATTATGTTCTCTCTTTGGAATTTGCAATTATACTGCATTTTTTTTTTCTTTTAAAAAGCATGTAATCATTTTAATTTTTGAGGTATATTACATTAATTTGAAGCTACATGTATGACAAAAGATATTTATTGTTGCCGCAGATAAGTAGGAAATCAAAACAAAACATGGTTCTTCAATGTAGGCTTTCTAATTCCAATTATTATGACGAGCTCTAAGTTCTGGTTAAATTGCTCATATAAATGTGAAAAAAAATCAAGTTTCTGTTCGATTTTTTTCCCGAACACTGTCCAGTGTAGTATTGCCACTTTTGTTCCTAAAGTTACGTATTCTGCTGCTGTAAATATGAAGGGCATTGGGCAGTGGTTTTCTTTCTCCTAAAACAGGGATCTGGGAAAGGAATTTCATTTTGACAGAAATGGATTTAAAGTGTACCAACCACCTAAAGATATAGTAAGTGTACAGCTAGAATGTATAAAAGCAACCTCAAAACACTTCACGTTTCATCAAGCGTTTTGTCAGTGATTTTTACTGACAAATTTGCTCTCAGCCAATCAGATGCAAAGATTTCAGTAGCTTATAACAGTTGTTGGTAAAAATCACTGACAAAACGCTTTATGAAACGCTCCCCAGGCCTTCTATGAGTTAACTGTTACGGAGTATATTAAAGAAAAATGAAGGAAAACGTAAAACCCCCTCGAGCAGAACCCAACTCCGAGTTCGGTTCTGGGTGGGCCCTTATTCTATGTGAGCACGGGTACGTCTCCGCAAAAGTCGCTGTATTGCTTATTGGGAATGTATTTCAACTTGCAATATCTATTTATCGACAATTGAACATTTAAAGCTCATATTTTGAATACAATATCGACGTAGAACCTTTAACATACAGAGCGAAATATTTTTGGGCGATTGGTACACTTTAAGCACCTTTGCATTCTTTATTCAATAGATAGGTCATTTTGAGCAACTAAGTGAACAAACAACTAAATCAAGTTCACTGAAAAACAGTTTTTTTTTAAGACGACTTCTGTTATACACACAATGATGACTACATGTAGCTAGATTTCTCTCGTTCTTTGTTCATTACTCAGCTGTAACTTAAAATCAGACGATTTTTAATATTTTCTCGTTTCATGTAAAGAAGCAAAATACATGATCACAATCATAAACTGGTGCGTAATTTGTCCTTTGTCTATTGTTGCGTAATAAGAGTGGGATAGAAGAGGTAGAATGGTTGAAAACACCAGGGCCCATTTCATAAAACTTATATCAATAACAAGTTACAATAATCGTTATAAGCTACTGAAATCCTTGAATGTGATTGGCTGAGACCAAATTTGCTGCAGAAATGGGGCAGTTGTTATTGATAACAAGTTTTATGAAACGGGACCCAGCCATTGTTTTAGGGGTGACTGTACTTCAAGTTAGAAACCTGTGCAGTATATGAATCCAAACGATAAAGGGGGTAGTAAAGTTTTCCTTAAAGATCAAAGCAGAGTTCTGGTCATGTGATTACATTATGAAAGAAACTGTCTGGAAGCAATTAGAAAAGGTTGAAAAGAATTGGTGTATACTATGAGGATTTGGAATCTCCAAAACAAGAAGAATTTGTATTTTGTTGGAAGTCACATGCACTGCACACAGTAATTGGTATATAGGACTACACCATGCGACATGAAAGTTTGGTCAAATCTTTTCTGCCGTTTCTAGTCATGTAGTCATGTATTTTGAATATGAGGGCATTTGAAAGGCAATCCTTTTCAGGTGACAGGCCTATATCTTCTAAGATAATCTTTCAAACTTGACAGAAAAAGAACAAGAATGCTCACAAATCATTTTTCAACTTTACCATAACTCAAGCTTCTCTTAAAGTTGAAGAGCAATCATTTTCAGATGATAGGCTTATTTCTTCTACAATATTCTTTCAAACTCATATTCAAAATACAATGAGGCACGATGGCTCAGTGGTAGAGCACTGGTCTCGTAACGCACATGTGACGTGACAATTCAGCCCCCACACTTCTGTTGTCTCTCATCATATTTCATATATATTAATAAGGGCATTTGAAGAGCAATTTTTGGGGGACAGCTTTGGGAACAAACGGGGCACATTTCTAATATGATGTTCTTCCAAACTGACATAAAAGGAATGAGAATGCCCGCAAATTATTTTTGCACTTTTCCCAGAACTCAACCTTCTCTTTAACTCACGTACATAAAACAATCTGGTCAGAGTATGATTTTCTAATAATTGGTTTATTTATTCATTTCTATGAAGAATTCCATTTGAACCAATAATAAAAACTGCTAATTTCATACAAAAATATTTCAAAAATAGATCACAATAAAACTATGAACACGGAAGATGTAAGAAAGCATTTGGCAAGTGATATACTGTTTATATATAGTATTCAACCACAACACAAATAATGATGATATCATGTCTGTTGGGCAATTCCATAGTAACAAAGGGACGCAGAAATAATTATAGTTTTCAACAGGGACTAATAAAGTGTCGCCATTATAAGTTATATCGTTCAGTCTGAGCCACAATCGAAGCAACAATGTCCTTTAGCAAGGCATTAATCTACATTTGCCACTCTAAACCCAGGTGTAGTACATGTTGTAAATGGGTATCCAGTAGGAAGTTTGCTTGAATGCTTTCAGTGCCTTGGGACAGCTTGTCTAAAGACAGCCCAATAAATCTAGTAGCAATCTGAAGGTCCCTAGGATGGATGGAGAGCTATTACTGTAATTTTTTTTCTCTCTCCAGGTTTTGATAATTTTATCATGTAACAATCATTACCATCTTCTAAAATGGAGAGACATAAAGTTTCCATGTCTTTCCATTAGGGCCGATAATCATCATCATAATAACATCACAATCAGGAGTACATGTACTGCCAAACCAGAAATTTTGCGTGCATGAACCTTTCACAAAATTTGGAAGTGGTCAAGATTCGCAAAAGTTTCATGTTTTGCAATTCATGAAATTTCTACTCACGGACACCATCCTTAACATTTTGCAAGAGTTTCTGATTTCACATTAACGATAATGAAATCTTGCATGGACATACAATAAACGAGTGATAACTGAAATATGTTAAAACTTTCATGTATTATCAAAATAAATAATTATTTTTGTGTCATTCTATTACAATGGAATTGCCCCTTTGCTTAAAATATTAATCCAACAATAAGATACACTGGCTATCTTATCAAAACTTGCAAAGCATATGCAACAATTCAACTTGCCAAAAATGAATATACAGTACACAATTAAAAATGAGGTTAAACCTAGTATACAAACAAATTCAGAAGTTACAAATTTAATGTAACAATGTACACTCTATTCACAACATTTTGCCCAAAATAAAATGCTTATGGCAGTACGTAGTTAAAAATCAGTTGATAATGTTTTGCATTTCACCAGTAGATACAAAAATATACACATCAACTTACTGATGAAGCTATCTGCATTCAATTATTTTACCAGTAATACAATTATGTTATGGAATGCTTTTTACTTTTAGTGAAGATTATATCCCAGCTTATTTGATCTAAGTTAAAGTGAGAGAAAATTCAATTGAGTTCATATGTTTGTAAAAAGTACCCTTCATCCAATTCAAACATCCAGAAAAATTCTGTTAATTTCTTTACATCCAGCCTGTGGAATCATGTTACTACCTAAGACCAGATGAAAAAGGCATCTTACCTCAAAATTGGAGATGTACTTAGTAATTTACATTTTACTATACTTGTATGGTGTATATTTCTATTTTAAAAGTACATTCTATATATTTCATCATGTTAGGATAAATTCACCTCACTAGCACCCATTCTGGTAAGGTTTACAATTCCCTACACTTCTGTACGTATGCTACTATACAGAATACGTAAAAAAGTCTATTTTGATAGACATCCCATAATCAGCACTTACAAAATTCTTTTTAAAAACCTAAATCTTTGATGAAATAAAATCCGCAGCAATTGTCACTGGAGCAGGTATTTGATGTTTTTGGATCATTGCCAAATAATGGAACTGTGAATGAATCACTGAATAATGCATCATTACTGGCAATCAACAAGAACAGTTTGTAATACAAGCATTTATTGTCAATGCTACTCATTCATAATTGACAATTTCGGGTGCCTAACATACCAAGGCAACTGCAAAGTTATTTTTCAATTTGTTTAGCTGATGGAAAAATTCTGTTGTCCTGGACTCCTGTAACTTTGCACCTTTCCTATTTGATACCTGATCATTATTACTAAAACCTTTGAACAATGAAGCAAAATAAACAATGAAAACTAGATACATGTACGTACGTAAAACGATATGTAAAAAAACGAAGAAAGCTGCAAAAGTATATCTTACACAATTTCTTTTGGCCAAACAAAGCCAATCCATTGCAAATGTATAATCGAAGAGAGAACAGCAGCAGAGCGGTGAAATTCTCAAAGCTTGAGAGAATGAAATGCCAATTAACCCATTGACTACTGAATTCTCAAATTCCCATACGGTTAACACAGGGACCAACCGGTTCCCATACGCAATGGGTTAAGTGATAGCTCAAGAAGACAAGAACCACTATTGAAATGCATGGTTCTACAACACATGCTCCCAGTAACAATTGCACTACAGTTAACCTGTTGACTACTGAATTATCTTATTCCCATAGGTTCAATACAGGAACCATCCTGCTCCCGTACACAATGGGTTAATTCCTAATTACCACCACCTTCAACCATGGACTAATTATACAGGCCTCTCGGCAGAAAATAGTTTATGCACGGTTCAAATTGAGAGAAATGTGGTTTTTACCGAATCCTATAGGGCGGATCTGAGAGGACCAAAGCAATTTTGCAGGTTGAAAGTATGCATTGACATATTTATTGGTCCATATTGAGTGAAATATGGCCTTATGATATCCCAGGGAGGTGGTTTTGGGAGGACCAAAACAACTTTGGAGATTATTACCCTTGTCGGTATCCTTGTTATGAGAATTTACACATGGTTTTTATTTTCTCAAATTCCTCACCCTTGGTATCGAAACCAAGGTTGTTACGTACTGGCGAGTACACTGGGACTAAACAGTATACGCATTCCTACACGTAACATAAAACTCAATTACAACCCTAACCCTAGCCCCAACTCTATATCCTTGATTGGAAAAAGAGCCAAGAGCAAATGTTGCTGGAGCACAGGTCGGGTCACCATTTCTTGTTTGTCAGTAATGAAACGTAAAAAAAACCTACATGTGTATGCATGAGTGAAATCAAAACTACTGTAAAATATTTTCTGCTTCTAGAGCTGAATGAAAACTTATTTACAGTGACACAAAATTAAAAATTCTGTAAAAAAACCCCAATATCCTGCATAGCAATAATTTCAAGCATAATGAGACTACATGTACAGCAAGTACAACAAATACTGACCCCCAAAATGTTTTCACATATATGCAGTGTGTGAGTAAACTTGTTATTTATTTTTTATAAAACTAAGTGATGATTCTACCCTGTGAGTGTCATAAGAAGACATGTATCACCTGCTGAGTGCTAGAAGGGCGTTACATCTATGTGGGCTTTGTGGCTTTCAGCAGACGAAATATCATGGTGGCATTTCAGGCCGGTGGCAACAAGAAGGTTGTACATGTAGTCTACGGTACTCAAGTATTGATGCTTTATTTCAGTTTTTTCTAAAAAGCATAAAAAAGCAAGTACTGGGGAGCATTTGATCAAGCGTTTTGTCAGTGATTTTTACTGACAAATTTGCTCTCAGCTAGCCAATCATATGCAAGGACTTCAGTAGCTTATAACAGTTGTCAGTAAAAATCACTGACAAAACGCTTGATGAAATGCTCCCCAGGTGTAACAGCAAATGGATTCTTGAGACAAGTAAAGCTTTAAAAAATTATTAAATTAATTAAAAAAGAATGAATTTTTACCCCCCCCCCCCTCTCTCTCTTTCTACAGCCCCTTAAAACTGAAGAATCTTATTTGAAGGGTGGGTGTCATTTTTGTGACCCCTCCTCTAGATCTTCCCCAAACAATACCACTTGGGAGTATGAAGCCAACAGGCTTCTCCCTAAAAAGACTTGGGGGTGGTGCATGATGGCCCTTTCACACATGACTAAAGAGTGGTTGGAAGGTTTCAAATAAGCGACTCAAAAGACAACTCCCCTAACACAAAACTCCACAGTGCGGTTGTACGAAGACAAAGGGCATGGGAACACTGTATCAAGCTCATTTTGTTCTAGGGATACTAACTCCTTTTATTCAATTTACCTGAAAAGAGGCCCAGTCATATAGGAGCTCCACAAGTGCTACAATATCAAGCCTAAAAAATGCCCAAAATGTGGGGGTGCCAGGGACTGAAATATGGCAAAAGTGACAATTCATAAAGATGAGAGGAGTAAAGCTACTGAACTCACTCCATGTACCGGTAGAGCGACCTCTGTTGTTGCCTAAGCTCATAGGCATCCTCAGTACCTTTGGACCTGTCCACCGTATCCCTATGTCTCATCTCCTTGTCAAACTCTCTTTGAAGCCTCTCGGCCAGGAGGTGATCCTTGTCCTCCTGCGTCAGTCTCCTCTGCTCCTGGTCCAGGAGTTCCATGTATCGCAGGATGGTGTCTCCGGACTTGCGAGGGGACTTCTTAGAAGACCCTGACCCCTTAGCTGGTTTGACCTTCCCACGATCTTTTCCCCTCCCTTTGCCATTGCTTTTGTTTTTCAAACGTCCCGAATCATCGTCATCCGCCACATCAATGCTCGCCATGCTCACGTCCGAATCCTGGCTTGACATCTTTACTACTGCAAAATCGCTGTTGTCTGATAGTGTCAAGCTGTCATCACAGATTGCCAAGTGAGTGATGCTGCTTTGGTGAACAGTGCCAGCATCCAGTTTTGAGTTTGAAATGGAATCCCTACAAGACTGGGATGTTTCACAAATGGATGAATCATTGACAATATTGTTACCCGTACCCTTAGCCGTTTCTTGCATAGATTCTGATTCATACTCGTTGCTCTTCAACCAATCCTCGTAAGACACCTCTACATTTGTTGACCTGCTCTTGGACTTGTCTCCTGAATTACTTCTTTGGTAACTAGTGGCAGAGTCTCTGCCGTTGGCACTCTTGGTTTTGTTCTGTTGACTAGAAGCCAATTTCCTCTGCTGCACTGAAACATGCTTCCCTTTACTAGTATCTGAAATTCCTTCTGCTTTCCCATTTGGCAAACTATTCTCTAATCTTGAGTTCATGCTAGATGCTGTTTTAGGCAAAGAAGGAAGAAGCGGCTCGGACTCATTTTTTACAGCATCCACATTGGTTGTCTTTAACTTTGAACGTTTTGCATTGAACAAGTCTTTGATGCTGTTTGTTACTCGCGTCTGCAGCTTGGTATGTTCTCTCATTGCATATTCTTTTATGGGAGTGTGTATTTTCTTCTTATAAGGTCTTGAGCATCCATCAACCTCATCCAGACCTTTCCCTGAGTTCCCGCTTACTCTAGAGTTCACTTCACCACAATTGCCACCCCTTTCACCACTGGACGACATGTTACTATTATTGTCACATTTTTCAACAGGTGATCGCTTATACTTTGAGTCCAAAGTCCTGCTATTGTTACAGTTATGATTATAATCAGTTGAGTCGCCACTTTCATTGATGTCCGCAATCAAGGTCGCATCGGGTTTGCCCGTTTCCTCAACTCGCATTTGAAGCAATGTGTGGCTTTTGTTGTCAAGAGCGTCCGTTGCATGGTCCTCCACTATTCTCAGGGGCGCATCCCCTGCCCCTGACATCTCCACCTTGGCCTTCTTCTGAGGGGGTTCCTCGTGCCGGCCCACTTGATCTCCTGGTCTTGATTGCTTGTTTGTGTGCTGCCTGGACAGTTGTTTCTTGAGGTGCCTGGCCAGGCTGGTCATGGTGGACTTGGAAGACTCGCTCACCTGGTTGGTCCGCTCGGCTTCAAGGTCCTTCCAGCGAGCCTTCATCAATTTGGACATCTGCAGGGATGACTCCTCTGCAGCGTCTCCTCCATCCTCCATCTTCTGCAGGTTCCTTGGAGTGGTGAAGACAATGGGTGGTGATTCTGCTCTACCATCAGGAAGTTTTCTGAACAAAATTTGAAAAATAAACATGGCAAGGTGTGACGAGTTTTAAATTTTGCTGTTGTAAACACCTGCAAGCTAAGACTGAAGAGAGGGAGTGACATTTTAAAAGTAATTATCTCTTTGCATCATACATGTGATGTGCATGATGGACCTGTACATGTAGTTGCACTTTTGAACACATGGGACAAATAAAAATACAAGAGGAATGAGGCTCTGCACATTTTCAGATTTCTTCTAATTCATAAAATTGATTATCAACATTCATGTACACCTCCCTTCAAACAATCACCTCATTTCATCAAGTCTGTGCCTATAAATCTCACTAGTTTGTTATGGCTTCAGATTACCCTTTAAAATTTGCAGGTGTGACAGTAAAGGTTTGGATGTATATACTTACTTGTGAGCCGTCCTGGGCGAGACATGAATGGGTTTGAAATGGTTCATCTCTCCTGAGATGCTATCATTACTGTCTGTACTGTGAGCTCTGAGATGGCTCTCATCGAGTTCCCTCAACCTCGGAGCTTTCAGGACGGCGACGGGAGAGAAGGCACCGTGGTGGCGCTTGATGGACTTTCCATCATCTGGGGAAGGCGAGTCTCTGTCTTCACTGGGACCTGCATGGTAAACATTGAAAGTTACCTCCTGATTATTCCTTTCCTATCAACAATGGATGCAGTTGTTGCTCTTTATATTTCATCAAAGTTCACTGACACATGACACAGTAAACTGCAGCTATTTTTCAGACGCGCAAGTGAATGGCACATGGGGGTAAAAAACAAGTAGCTGCTCACAAAATGTACTCACTTATTGGTATCTTGAGAGATACATGTACAGAAATATCAGTGTATTATGCTTTGCCTCTGAGATTTAACCAAAATTAAAAATCTGGGGATCCATCATTACAATTTGGGGGATCCAAAAAGAAAGTTTTGGGGGCCCATATGCTCCACACCCCTGTTAGTGTTGAGCCCTGGGTTAGATCTGGCCTACCCCATTACACAAACAAGGCAGGTGAAAGGTTAAATAAAGTTACAAAGAGTCCAAGATCGGGTGAAGCACTGACCTGGGGTATGTGCCGAAGTAGACGGCTGATCCTCGATGCCTGCTACATCCCAGGAGACGTGCCTGTCGGGGGATTTGCTCTTCCTCCCGACTGGCGACAGGAACTTCTCGATGCTAAGACATTTGATGGTGGACGACGATGAACCGTTCTTGCGAGACGAACCTCCTGACGAGGGCAGGACAACAATATCGGGTGATTTGGGAATAGGGGTCTGTGATAGGAAAAATAATGACAATGTCAACAACGGTAATACAGTGGAACCTCTTTATAACAAACTCCTTGGGACCAAGGAAATTACCTCTTTATATCAAAACCTTGTTTTATCAGGGCTAAAAAACAATAGAATATAAAGAAGTAGGACCAGCAAACTGACCATGTTATAATGGGAGTTTGTTATTATAGTGTTCTTTATAACGAGGTCCCACTGTAGTAATAATGATGATGACGATGATGATGATAATGATAACAGTGGTTAAAACAACAATAACAAAGTAACACAATGAATGATACTACACAAAAGACGCATGTGAAAGAGTTTAGTGGATGAACCTGTGTGCAGCTATTGTACGTGACCGTTAGGTCGAGTAGGACAGGTGATAGATCATACAACAAATAAATGAAGACCCTTGGCCCTAGATACTTACATTAGACAAAGATTGTTCAGACATCTGAATTCTTCTGGCAAGTTCCTCATCTTTCAAGACTTGCTCTCTCATGACATGTACCTTCTCCCCACGGTGAATCTTTAAAAAAGGAAGGAAATAAAAAAGCAGGAATGTAAGGAAGAGAAAAGTTGTGCAGGAGATAGGACCTGCATGTTTTTTAGGGGGAGGGGTGCTATGACCGTGTTAGGAAACCTATATTAATATATATTTCTTTTTTTTTCTCTCTCTATAGCTACATTTACCTTTATTTCAGTGGTATTCAAACTTGCAATAACTCTTTACAGAAGTAATATTTGAAGCTGATACATTAAATTCAGCATAACAGCATAACAGCATAGCACCCTATCACATAATAAATATTTAGTGGTGATTAGTCCCCTCTATTAGTGGTGGGCTCTAAAACCACATTGGTGGGTCCTGCCACCTATTACTGCCCAGTGTAACTTACTCTACTCTGGTCCCCTTCAAATGCTTACCACTGCATTTGGGTCCTCCTTGGCAAGACGTCTGGCCAGCTCTGCATCCTGCTTCTCCTGGCTCAAAAGCTCCTCCTGCCTCTCCTCAAACTTCTTCACCTCCTCCTTCTGAAGTTCCCTGATGTACTCCTCGCTCCGCTTTACCGCATCTTCGAGCTCACGCCGGTATTCTTCCCGCATCTAGGAGATGGATGCAGGGAGAAAAGTGGCATGGTGAGATCAGATCATACAATGTAGCCTAGGTACAGAGTTCAGGGCCCTGTTTCATAAAACTTGTTATCAATAACACATTGCAATAACTGTTATAAGCTACTGAAATCCTTGTATCTGATTGGCTGAGAGCAAATTTGTCACAGAAATGGGGCAGTTGTTATTGATAACAAGTTTTATGAAACAAGGGCCCTGGTAAAGAGACTGTATTTCCAGGGAACATGTCCATCTCAAACTTACCATGTATGCCACTAAACTAAATAAATGTACATGATTTTCTGGACTAACATCTATAGTATAACATACTGATAATACAAAATTATTAAACTTACTGATAACCAGAAAGTTCTGAAAAAGCATCAATTTGATGATTGATAAAAAAAATTGTGATTGATCATCATCGACATTAACTCTTTCAGTGCCAATGTCACGTACATTGTATGCATGAATGTGACAGATGGACTTGTCATTTTCATTCACCAATAGACCACTTCTGTAATGTATACCAGTACAAATTTATCAACAGCAAAAAACTTGCATTTGGGTTGCATGGGCCCTTTAAAATGACCATATATCTGTGTTGTTTTTTAAATTCAGAGTAACCATTTTTTTTTGAGGGAGGGGGAGAGAGGGGGCTCCTTTATAACAAGGAAGCAACAGAGCCAGGTTCTTTCTGCAAAAGTTAAGAACACTCTTGAACAGTCTTTAGTTGGGTTTGGGGGATGCTAAGATTTTAATTAGACTATAATTGGTACCAATAAAATTAAATGTGAAAAACTGGGGCCATGGCTGTACCTTTTCTGACTGCTTCTTGAATTCTTCTCCAATCTCACCAGGTTCAGCAACATGTATGACTGGAGGCGCCGGCTGAGTCATAAGATCTGCAATTAAAGGAAAGAATAACATATTGCACTCATAGCTACATGACTATACTTCGTGTGTAGAATCTAGGCAGTCATATACCTCAACTTTTTCAAAAACCACTGCACAAAAGTCACCAACATTCACTCAAAATCGGCATTTAATTTACAAAAACCGACCCCAACATATCCAAGAAATACCATTAATTCAACTCACCGATGTTGGAAAAGATAATTCCAAAAATGAAATCCGTAATTTATTGATGATTCTCGCGAAACAAGCTATCGGAGTCATTGTGTACATTTCCAGGTCGCCGCGGGCTCTGACATCTCCCCAAAAGTATTTTGTTGTTAAAAATTTGGTACCTATCGCATACACGGAAAAGTCCCAATTTTCTGTGTGCGCAATCGTATAGATCGATGTGCGCTTGCGATCCCGAGTTCCTTGTCTAAGACATCGGCGGTATGTAAACAACACGCGATCGCAAAACAAATCGGCGGGGATTTCTTCGGTTTTGGACATGATATTGACTCTTGACTTTGGATTTTGCTGGAAAAATCAAAAGTTCTTCCTAACGGCCATCTGAGATTTTTAAGGGCTGAATTTGAAAGGAAGTATTTAAAATATTTATATTTTCTTTAGTACATGCGACAGAAAATACCAACAATGTTTGCATGCATATTGTAGAGGTCAATATGACCACTATTCGTGGTGTGACATACGGTACAATATACACGGAGAATAAGCAAGATTTTTTTTGTTGTAGACGATTGATGTTTATTTGTCAACTCTTTATTTGGAACCCAGGCCATTCTCTTCATCGAACACCCGGGACATCCTCTGCAAAACCGACTTTTATGAAAAGGGGAAACTTTGGACAGTTTCTTCAAAATCGTGACTCCCATTGACAGTGTGTAGAAAGTTTCCCCTTTGCGAATCCCTTTGTTCGGCATTTGGCGTTCTTGGAAACTATTGCTCGCGAGGCTGAGTGACGTCAGCCTGATGAACAGAATAGCAATATCCATTGGAGCTTCTTCTTCTGAATATTCAGAATAGGACATGTTGTCAATTGTAACTGTGTGTATTAATCTTTTGACTTTGTCTTTTGATGTTTATCTCCCATCATGACCATGTCTGATGACTGACAATGACCGATGTTGTCTCCCGCTCAACATGCCCCAAAATCAGCTGATCAAAAACTTCATCACCACCACACCAATATTAAGGCATTTCACTATTATCATCATATCATTCAAGCAACGTTCCATCATCATGATCATGAGACATCAACACATGACTACCGTATCATCATCCGCATCATCATCCTCATCATCATCCTCATCATCATCACAATCACAATCATCATCAATCAATAAATCATGACTTCATGTCAATCTATCATTTTCATTAATCATGATCATCACATCACTCAGTCATCACTGCCAAGGCATCAGCATGATCAGCCAGTCATGCCAGTGATTCAGTGTAAATCACAACAAACAATTGAAACATGTCTTTTTTCATCATCAAATCAATGATTCATCATGATCATCTGCTCATCATCACATGATGAATAAAGTCAGTTAGTTAACAATCTTACAACTAATTCATGATATTAAACATTAAACACGTTAAAAGCCCACTGACCTAAAACATCATCTTCGCCTTCTTCGCCCGTCTCCATTCGTTTCTGACACAGCAAAGGGAACGCATCTCGGATACTTTTCCAACGCTCTTCGTTGATCAATCGCCCCGAATGTTTACGAGCCCAGTTGCTTATACGCAGACGGCACATCGGGCAGGTCAAGTTTGCCTGTTCGACATTCTGACGAAAACATGGCATACATAGCTCGTGAGAGCAGGGCATAGTAACTGGTTCCACCAAAATACAGAGGCAGATGGGGCATATGCATTCTGACAACTTTAGAGACGCCATTTTGTTCCTATTCCCATGGAAAGCCCCATCAAAGTCGAGTGATCATGGTCTTTCGCAACAAGTCGCCATTTCTGTGCAAGCGCGCGTTAAATTACATGTACAATTTCAATAGGGATTTTGTGTACAAACTTTGCATGCACCAACATGTTAATTCGCTTGCGCCGCTTGCAAAACTTATAGTCATTGTCATTCACATATTTTCCATTGGTAAACATGGAACAGCGAATTATGAATCTCGCCAGGGGCTGCCGAAAATTAGTCTAATAGTTCCAGTCTTATACACAGTTCCAGTAAGACTCTGTATGTGTGTGGGGAGAGGGGGAGGGGGGGGGGGGGGTGGGCTTTACCCCCATAACTGTGAAAATACATGTACCACTATCTAATTAACCAACATTTACAACGGTCAGTAATGTAATTTTGTAAGTGCCATGCCTGCACCCCCAATGACCCCACGTCAGGATCAACGTGAAGGGGTCTGTTTTTGGTGCCCGTGCCCCTGTATCTACACCATTGTCTGTAACTGTAAGGGTACCCCTCGCTCATCCCCCAACTTTTCAATTTAGCCGCTCTTCGATATACGTGTACATGCATTCTTGGGAGCGCAGGTTACCGAGCTTGATAGCAGTTTTGAAGTTGGGGGAGGGAGGCCCCCTTGAACATTTTCCGTGAAAATGGCGTGCACCACGCAGTTTGATTATGTGGCTCTATTGCTCTCTCTAATGCCTTCAGCACATTCCGGTATGATCGCGAAGGGGGGGGGGGGGTTCTAGGATTTTGAAAAAGGGAAAAGGGAGCACAAATCTCAGAAGAAAAAAATCTGGAAAAAAAGTTTATCAGTTCTAACGGGGGAGGGGCACAAAAAAGTGTACAATAATATTTTCTTTCAAAAAGGGCCCGGAGGGGCACTGGGCGTTGTGGCGTGCGCCTGTAATCCAGCTACCAGTGGAAGTTATAAACTGATTCAGCGGACCCAGGTTCGAGACTGAGTCACGTCTTTCGGATGGTGACGTTAAAGGTCGGTCCCAGGAAATAATCATATCTGATTGATACACGTCTGTAAAAACCCAATTACACACACACACACACACACACACGGGCCGGAATTGCCCCCCCCCCCCCCCCCCCCCCATCCCGCCACTGCCTGTAAAGATATTGCAGGCTATGTCATAATTTGTTCGAATATAATAAGTTCGAATATACCTAAGATTGACAGATATTTTGTTATTGGCGAGGAAATTAAGCGACTGAAATCTGCCAATTTGGAATGTTGAAAGTTTCTATTCAAGAGTAGTACATGTGATACGTATAGCCGTTGTATTAAGTAGGCCTAGAGTACCTTTATATAGAGAGTAGCGACATAGACGTCTGACTTTTCGGGAAACAAAATGGCGTTTGAATTCTTTCTATTGAGAACAACGGTGCTCATCGGAATTGAATAGAAATGTTGCATAGCCATAGCAGTGGAAACAAAATGGCGTTCAAATCATGAGTTGTCGCTACTCTCTTTATGTAGGTACTCTAGTAATAAGGTGATTGCAGGCCCCCTCGGGGAGAATAGTATTTAGTACTGATGAGACAAAATCTTCATTACTCTTTATTTATCGATTTAAAGAAATTGCACTTACTTCTTTAAAAGATTTCCGGGGCAGCCACGGCCATGAAAGTTTTCCATCGGTCGCTGCCCCTCTGGAGAAGAACAAAACCATTTTCTGTATTACAACTGCCATTCTAAAGCATCGGCTACCAAGTGATTTGATAATACGTGTGATGCTTTCTTTTCTTCTTCAAAATCTTAGCTCTAATGTTACATTATTGTATAATAATAATAATAATAATAATAATAATTAACAATTCTTATAGCGCATAACACTTTGCGGAGCATGTCTCTATGCGCTTAGAGAGTAGATAGATAGAGAGTCACTGTACAGGGTTCAGGGATAAACAAGAAGTTTTAAAAAGATAGGTCTTCAGGGCAGATTTAAAGCGTTCTATAATGAATTAATGGACCTAAGGGAAGCTGGAAGAGCATTCCATAGAAATGGGGCAGCATATAGGCAAAACTATACGCTCACCGTAAGTTTTTGTTTGGGCTGTTGGCACAACAAAAAAGTGTTGCTTACTAGAACGTAAATTTCTTTCAGGTTTGTATAAGTTAAGTAATTCAATTAGATATGATGGGGCTAGGTT
Organism: Heliocidaris erythrogramma; assembly: GCA_025617745.1. NCBI lineage: Eukaryota > Metazoa > Echinodermata > Echinoidea > Camarodonta > Echinometridae > Heliocidaris > Heliocidaris erythrogramma. The sequence continues at coordinate 27,485,928 of CM046871.1, read as the reverse complement.
ATGAAAGCATTGATAAGCAAGTAACAATATCTTGAATGTTATACGGGTATGGACTGGCAGCTAGTGTAAATTCTGTCGGATAGAAGATATTGATGGGTATACGCTCACCGTAAGTTTTTGTTTGGGCTGTTGGCACAACAAAAAAGTGTTGCTTACTAGAACGTAAATTTCTTTCAGGTTTGTATAAGTTAAGTAATTCAATTAGATATGATGGGGCTAGGTTATGAAAGCATTGATAAGCAAGTAACAATATCTTGAATGTTATACGGGTATGGACTGGCAGCTAGTGTAAATTCTGTCGGATAGAAGATATTGATTGGTGTTTTTTGGAGCAGGACACTAACCGACCAGCCGAGTTTTGGATAATTTTTAATCTTTGTATTTGCCGAACTGGTAACCCTTGCAGTAAACTATTGCAATAATCTATGTGACACATTACAAGCATGAACTAAACGTTCTGCTGTGTTTTTGTCCATGTCTATAATCTGTAGTAATTACCATTTAAAACACAGTTGTAAAATAATAATCAATATCATATAAATTTTTGAAAAATATTTCAAAAACATTTCAAATATAATTTGAAGAAAATTCACAGCTCTCACTGGTTTCTCGTTAAACATATTCTCAACCTTCTTTCATGCTATCGGCCTATAATCGTCGAGCCGACATACTCAAGTCCAATCAAATTGTAAAACTTTACAAGCGTCGAATTAGTGCATGAGTTTGTCCGGGTTTTTCAAAAGCGATTTCAAAAGGAAATATTTTTGGAGATATCGGGATTTGAACCCGAGGCCTCTCGCATGCGAAGCAAGCGCTCTACCACTGAGCTATATCCCCTACCGTTGCAATTGAGATGTGGCTGTGATTAAAATAGAAAATAAAATGATCCTGGTTCCCACTTTGTTCTGTTCTCTCCCCACCCCCCCCCCCTTTCTCTCTTTCTTTCCGCCTCTCTCTCTCTCTCTCTCTCTCTCTCTCTCTCTCTCTCTTTCCTCTCTCTACCCACCCCTCCCAGGCCCCCTCCCTCTCCCCTCTCTTCTCCGGATTAGATCAGAAAAATAGCACTTTTCCATTCGATGTACATTTATACCCAGATTGAATCAATAATCACAGGTGCATCACCTTGATCCGTAGAGTCGGCCCCTTCCAAAATAAAAACCCACACAAAACAACAACAACTCCAATACTCATACACAGTTATCAAAAGAGATTTTAAAGTAAATAATTATTCTTGGAGATATCGGGATTTGAACCCGAGGCCTCTCGCCTGCGAAGCAAGCGCTCTACCACTGAGCTATATCCCCTACCTTTGCAATTGAGTTGTTGTGACTGTAATTGAAATAGAAAATAAAAAGAACATCCTGGTTCCCTGTTTGTTCAGTTTCCCCCCTTTCTCTCTCTCTCTCTCTCTCTCCCCCTCTCCCCTCTCTTCTTCGGATTAGATCAGTTATTCCAACTCACATGGTTGTACCGCAAACTTTTTTCTGAATTACAACTTCACCATGCAAACCTTCAAATCCTATAGATCATAAAAATAGCAAATTTGCATTCGATGTACATTTATACACAGATTGAATCAATAATCACAGGTGCGTCACCTGGATCCGTAGAGTCGGCCCCCTTCCAAAATAAAAACCCACACAAAACAACAACAACAACTCCAATACGCATACATAGTTATCAAAAGAGATTTAAGAGCAAATATTCTTGGAGATATCGGGATTTGAACCCGAGGCCTCTCGCATGCGAAGCAAGCGCTCTACCACTGAGCTATATCCCCTACCTTGGCAATTGAGTTGTTGTGACTGTAATTGAAATAGAAAATAAAAAGAACATCCTGGCTCCCACTTTGTTCTGTCCCCCCCCCCCTTTCTCTCGCTCTCTCTCTCTCTCTCTCTCTCTTTCCTCTCTCTACCCACCCCTCCCAGGCCCCCTCCCTCTCCCCTCTCTTCTCCGGATTAGATCAGAAAAAATAGCACTTTTCCATTCGATGTACATTTATACCCAGATTGAATCAATAATCACAGGTACATCACCTGGGTCCGTAGAGTCCGTCCCTTTCCAAAATAAAAACCCACACAAAACAACAACAACACTGACAAATCCAATACGCATACATGTATGTATGATTTTAACAATACAGTAATTATACATGTTCATGAAGTCGGTTGTCACTTGTTAGTTTAACAAACCTATCCCAGCCCGCTTGCTGATTTTGCCCCCTCGATCATTAATAATCATCCATAATCATGCATTATGTATATAATAAATGTATACTTCACTATAACTGTGTATTTGATTTAACAAATTGCTTCATAATAACAAAGAGTTCCTATTGCACATAATGTCAATGCCATGTTTCTAACAGACAATGGACAGTCAATAGTGTCCCAGCCTGGTTCGCCACCGAGCGCCCTCTACTATTGGTATAGTTATATTTTTTTAATTCCCAGAAGTGGGGGTGGGGGAGGGGGAGCTACTCATATATATAAAAATCTTATTGCTTTTAAGTGGACTTTACTGGGGTTGAAGTATCGATATATGCTTATGAGTTAAATTGGTTCGTTTTAATTGATGTCGCAGTCATTCTTATTGGAGGATATGAAAATGGTTTCTCTTGTTGAATCGCTAAATTCATTTTGATTTTGATTTGATTTGATTGATTTATGTTTTCCGTTTCAATATAATTAAGCAATGTAATAAGTTTATACAGCGGACAAAGATGAAGGTATTGAGAAGCCAACAAACAATTATAAATAGTGAAGAAAAAATTACCAATTGACCTAAACATACATGTAGGCCTATAGAATGAAACGGAGGGGCATGTTATACTATAGAAAGCAATGATTGTGTGATGCATGCCCCCAATTGGAATACTAGTAACCATAGCGACACACCCATTTTTATCCGCGTCCTGAAGTACACACTAATAAAATATGCCTAAACATGCATTGATAGTCGCATTGTTCGCTCAAAAATGGAACTTTTCTATTATTCTTTATGGAGGGGGGGGGGGGGGGGGGCGGGGGCATTCAACTCTATATTTGAATATTAAATTTAAATTAGAACAGGCATGTACATTCCAACCTTCCAGGCTGGCCATTATAAGGCGTTAGAAGGGGGTCCATTTAAAAGATTTAAGCGTGGAAAATCCTATAATGTGCATTATATTTCATCGAACCTTGTGTGATTTTGAAAACATAAACATTATTATTGTGGTATATTTACATTGAAATATAAATAATCTGTTATGGTGAATGGTTACGATGCATGGCACCTCACTTCCTGGAAGACTTTCGTTTTGTTGACTAATTCAAAGCTATTTTTAGTTCCTGTCAGAACCATTTTTTCAGTGGCGTTTGACTCAACTTGGTCTTCCAAATTCAACGACCCGGACATTGGATTTGAAAAGGGCTATTACCAAGTACCTGTTTAACTTCCGTTGCCAAATATGTCCAGGATCAACATAAACCAAATGGACCATTTATTTCAATACATTCTTCCCGCGCTATATAGGATACATTTACGGGAATCGATCATGTCTGTGGATTTGAAAAGAGCTATTATCAAGTAGCGTTTTAACTTCGTTGCCAAAATATAGACAGGATCAACGTAAACCAATGGTCCTTTTCTCTTAATACATTCTTCCCGTGCTATAAAAGATAGAGATCGAAATGGATACAGTTACGTGAATCAATAATTATGTCATTCCAATTGGTATTTCAAGAAAATCATTTTAAAAACTTGCCTGTTTGATTTACTTTCACATTCCTTTCGTCTCATACGTCATAAAATCGTCACGAATTCTCTCGCTTTATTTACACTATTTACGATCTAGGTTTGTCAGTGTTTATATATTCATAGCCTTTGTACTATAGACATTATAGGACCAAGGAGTTATAACTCATTGATAGGACGTGCAATGCTTCATTGTGTACGAAACAAAAAGGGTAAGGGGCCTAGTCTTTATAGGCAGACCATAATATCTTTTAGTTCAGTCGAAACAGTACAAGACAGTGTTTGTTGATTATGATGATAAAAAATATGAACTATATTACTATTTCTTTTAATTTACGGATAATATTACGTTGCCTTCTCACCTTATGACTTAATACGATTCTTTAATTTACTCTAAGAAAATTAATATACAATTCTAGACTAAATAAGTGTCCTTGCAGGTGTGACCAACGGGTGTGTGACGTACATGTATATGGTGTGCACCAAACCGTTCTCTTTTTTTCTTTCATACCATCGAAGACTAAAGGAACAATGTTATACATTAGGTATGTTTAGAATACATAAATATATTCACGAAAGTCTTTCGGAGCAATAACAGTTGTCATCTATATACCAAATTACATTTTTGTGTGTCGGAAATACGGAAGAGCATCTAATTCATTCGCTTAAGGAATTTTGGAACAATATTGTAGTTTTCAAGACCGCGCACATGTAAGTATTTTCCCTCTTTATTGGTATCTTTTCTGTATCCCGATTCCCGATTGAGTCTTCTTTCCCAAAGCAAGTTTTTCTGTCAATTTTGAAAGTAGCTCACCAAAAAGTTTAACGCCTACATAAAAGCCAATTTCTCATCTATCTGATTTTTTTAAAAGCACTAAATTTGGACATATAACTGTAAAGGTGCTGGTGTTTATAAACTGAAGTATGATTTCACAATCCAGCAAAAGGGGAAACAAAAAGGGAAAACGATTATCATTTAGCCCCCCAAAAATCCTTACCGCATAAGTCTGCATTCCATCCATACAAAGATGTTCTGAGTGGGTTGGGTAATGTTTTACACGTAACTATAATTACATTAAGCTCACTTATAAATACATTTTGCAGTTATATAAATATTTGCCTTTTTTCTAAAAGGCAACATTGTGTTCGTGTTCTAATACAAAGTCACTCTTGCAATCAAATTTACGTTGTTGTTTTTTACAATATTTTTTTTATAAGACGCTCTTGCCTCAATCAAATGAGGCCTATAAAATGTTCCAGTGGCGGATCCAGGATTCTCTCTGCGGGGGAGGGGCATAAGCCGAAATATCTTAAACGAGCAAAGAAATAAGTTCTCATATTTCTCAGATGCATTTCTTGGGCTAGAATAATTGTTTTTCCGGGCAATTATAACTGGGCATATTTTAAATGTGGATTGAAGGTATATGCCAAATTGGATTTTATTTTCCGAAGGGGGGAGGGGGCTGGAGCGTCTCCTGTGCATCCTGCATTCACCACTTATGTGTGCTAAGCCCTGTAAAACAATAACAATGAATGACAATCATCATCGTCTCATATTGATCGGTCCTACACTTCGAATTCCACCTTGGAGTGACGACCAGAGTATTTTTGTCTGTAGTTGACGACTTTGAATGGATGCAGCCATGCAAGTATCGCAGGAACGCGTCAAATTTATCAGAGAATTCATGTAGCAATCCAGCATTTCTTCAAATTTAAAATGTAAAATCTATAGTAAATTTAAAAGTAAATTCTTAGGCCTATACAAAAAATGATTTACTAAGACAACGATAATGTTAAAAAGAGAGATTTTAGTATCAACACGATAAAAACTACTTTCGAAAAATAAACTCAAGACAATTTCAATATCGCTGTCTATCACCTTTATAAATGTGCGAACATTACAATGGTGTATTACATAATCCGAACCTGTTTTCTATGGGCAGTAGAATAGGCCTTTGATTGAAGTTGCCCTTGAGTTTATTTTTCGAAAGTAGTTCTTATCGTGTTTATCGAAATTTTGTGCGGAAAGCAAGTAATTTCGGGGGGGGGGGGGGAATTTGTTGTTGTTACAGTCAGTAGTTGATTGAAGGGTGTTATTTGGGTGTGGTTTTCGGGTAAATTTGTAATAATTTTATACTCAAGATCAATATAGGCCTATTTTAAAACTTGCAGTGGAGCGCATCTAGAAGGTTTGGCCAGGGGGCACTTGCCCCCTGTAGGAAGATGTTTATGCGTCGGCTCCACCCTATTATGAATGAATACGCCACTGAAAGTCGATAGAAAACATATAAGTAAAGAGACATGGGGAGGATTTTTGTCAAAGGTCGAATGACTGTCATCGTCAGGAATAGGATTTCATGTAACCTTCCAGCCATTTGAGTAGCTATACAGGGGGCACGTCTACCCAACGAATTGTGAAAAATAATGTATAGAAAAAGAAAGAGAAAGAGAGAAAAGGATAGAAAGACAAGGGGAAGACAACATGAAAAATAGTTAAATATCTCCCTTTCACATCACCCACCTAATCGGTGTATACCCTCGTGATCATTGATACAGTTCCCCCTTCAAATTGTTGGATCCACTCTACGCCATTGCTCCCTGTGACAACATGGAGGATGAGCTCTTGATCAAGAGAAGTATATTGACAGGGTGGTATAATGAGACATAATGTTGACATAGGAATTGTATAGCTCTATAGAGATGAGGGTATAATTTTAGGAAGAGAGATGAACAGGAAAAGAGAAGGTGAGAGGGCGGGGGAGGAAAGGAAGAAGGTAGGCCTATAGGAGAGAGCGAGAGAGCGAGAGAGAGAGAGAGAGAGAGAGAGAGAGAGAAAGGGGGATGAGAGAGAGAGAGAAGGGGAGAAAAGGGAGAAGATAGCTTAGGCCGACAAGACAGTGAGTGAGTTAGAGTGAGAAATAGAGAGAGAGAGAGAGAGAGAGAGAGGAAGAGAGGGGGAGAGAGAGAAAGGAATGGGGAGAGAGAGGGAGGAAGAGGGAAAGTGTGAGGGAGGGAGGGAGAGAGAGAGAGAGTGATAGATTACTCGAGCGGGAGAATGGGGAGGAAGAGGGAGGGAGAGAAGGAGAAAGGGAGGGAGAGAGAGAGAGAGAGATGAAAAGACATAGAAAGAGATAGGTCAAAAGATGAGATTCTTGACTTGCTATCCGATATACCCTTTCGATTCCACCGTCTTGTCTGTTCTAGAATAAAGGGAGACATTAAGGTATACTCTAACGAGATGGAAAGTAAAGTATAGTAGTGTCAGTGACGATCATGAAGAGCGATTGAAACAATATTCCTTGTAATAACATTGACACTGTGTTTCCATTACAGAGTAAATAGGCTTTAACAATGTTAAAGAAACTTAGTTTGCAAGGGGAGCTGTTGAGATACAAAAACATCTCCCAGAAGAAGGCACCGTTTCCAATTACTTTCGTAATCACTCCGTCCAATTCGTAGAACTCTAACAATGCAGATATGATACAGCATTGATTTTGGTGAAAGGTTGCCTCGACTGAACAAACAATAACCCCGACTCGCATCCGTCATAAGTATTATTGATGTCAGATATGTCATCACTTGATTTGTTTTCATTAAATGCATTGCGCTAATCAACTAGATTGATGAGATAACATTGATTTTCACTGAAACAGTGACGGTGAATCCAGGTATAGCACTCATAATATAAACAGATTTTTTTTTCGCCCGTAGGCCCTACTTATTGCCGGTAAACTTTCTAATGAAGGACATACAGTAGGCCTACACGGAAGACAGAAAAGATGGGAGGAAATTAAGATAAAAGAAGGGGAAACAGGTTAATGACTTTTTTTTTAAAGCACATAATGTCCACAGTAAATGAAAAGATGACACGAAAGTAGGGCAATAATCGTAAAGCTCTAAATGTTAAAAGAATATGATAAACAAAGAAGAAATTATAGCAAAGTTGAGGATGGAGTTTAGGGGCAGAGAGAGAGAGAGGGGGTAGGGAGGGAGGGAGAGAGGCAAAGAGAGAGGCAAAGAGAGAGAGAGAGAGAGGGGGGGGGGGGAGAGAGCAGGGCACTCTTGCATAAAAAGTTGCGATTAAACGCAACTCAAAGAATTAAACGCAATTAAATACGCGATCCTGATTGGCTCGAGTTGCGTTTAATTTTTTAAGTTGCGTTTGACGCACCTTTTTATGCAAGAGGGCCCAGGTATGAAGAAAGGTGGATACTTTTTAAATCGAGAAACATGTATGCAAAGTCTGACAGGAAATTTCGGATAATCGGATACGATACTCATCTGTCCAACATCTGTGTTTTGCATAGTCAAATGAAATGTACATTGTATTGACTATACAATAGGAATGCGAGTATGGCATATCCAGAAATTGATTATAAATTATGGGGGATCGCTTCCACAGAGCGAGGCGAAAAACTGCAAGGAGCCCCATTATTTTATTTTCCTTCACATCGGTCCTTCAAGCAGGACGGGGGGGGGTACACCGGCACCGTCCTTTGCTTGATGACGCCATTGGTTCAGCCCGGTATGTTTTGCCTAATTATGATTAGAATATATTGAAAAATCAATGCGGGGCGTCTTGGGCGAAGGACCTTTTAACCACCCTTCATCATTGACCGAGATGCCTTTGAGACCATAATCTTAATTAAAACTCTCAGACAGGTCGTGATGACATAAACACATTCTCACTATATGCCTGTCACACTGCCAAGCCGACACCAATCCCACCGACGATCGACAAATCTTGGCCATTCGTAGTTTTGTTTTTGTTTTGTAGCATTCTTTATTGCATTCATTCAGTACAAATGGAAATCATACAACTTCATTTTTAGTTGATGTACAATCATCAGAAAGTATAGAAAATTATACAGCTTTCAGAAATACATAATATATTGAAATATATAGTACATAGTACATTCAAATTAATCATACTGAATGAATATTATAGATCATAGCCTTTCCCCACCCTCCCCCTCCCTATCTTTTTTTTTTGTTTTGTAGCATTCTTTATTGTGCACCCAAATTAATCATACTGAATGAATATTATAGATTAAAGTCCCCCTCCCCTACAAACAAACAAACAACAAACACACAAACAAGCAAAACATACAAAAAGAACGAAGGGGAGAGAAGAGAAGAGAATAGATATGGGCAGTCTACAGCGGCAAAGAGCCGCCAACTCCACACGATCGCGAACCAGACCCCTCCACTTCTCACTCATCATGCCCATTGTATGTTTTCGTTTCATGCTTAAGTGTGTTACTTTGAAATGTTCCCATTTCTTATAGTGTAGTGTCAAAGTATTCCGTTCGGTAGCAATCTTTCTTTCTTCTTGTTTACTGTTAAGCAGTTTTCTCCTATTTCTTCAAAACTTGGAGGCTTCTTTTTCCCGACTAAGATAATTATATCAAATATTTAATTGATAAAATAACATGATTAATTATTTGCCTATCTTCAGTTGTTTCCTCTAATCCAATGTGAACTTCCTTCCAAATCATGTCTTTAAGAATGGGAAGATCTAAGATACACCGTTCCCATAATTTTGTTACTAGGCCTATTTCACATTAAAAAATATATGCCTATAAGTTTCCTCATCTTTACCACAAAATGAGCATTTATCGCTTGACATGAAGTGAAACCTGTATAAATGATGGTTCACAAAAATAATATTATAGAGCAATGTAATAATGTAACATTTTTGTTCGTTAGCTAAGGGTCTATCGTGTTGAACTCGTCGTGTGACGGGGGTATCAGTATGTAATATAATATGCACAATGCTCACCAAGGGCTGGGACTTGGCTTCATTTCGAGGGCCCAAAAGAGTGGTGGATGGAATGAACGGCGTGTGTGGCGATGGGGGAGGGGGTGTCTTAATCATGCCGTTGAAATGTATTGTGTTCGTGTAGTAATATATTTTTCTTCATATTCTATTTCATGGGATATCTAAATATTTACCACTATTTCCCTTACACATCATAATGGGATTTATATCCAAGTAGCCCAAACTTCAAAATCGAGAAAGAAAATGCCTCTTTCCACTTGCACTTTTATCATAATCTTGACAGATGAGGCAAACACTGAACTAACTTATCAACTTTTATTTTGAAACACTAGTATAGGCTGACAAAATCTAGTATAATCACTGTTAAGCTTGATTTTAATTCTCTGATCTGATATTCAGTAATGCTGACACTGCATCAGGACTTATGTGTCAATTGGCAAGCCGCATCGTATCTCTATACATCGGTTCTGAATCAAAGGAAATGAGCGTTTAAATGATCGGATTTTGCACGTTTCCCAAGCTTTATACAGTAATTACCCGGACTTGACACTAGTATAGGAAGCGTGATATCACTTCTTTGTTTGCTTATTTTTACTTACTAGCCTTCTTTTCACACTTTACGTGGCAAAATGTCCTCTAATTCTAGGCCTAGGCAGGCCTATATAATTTAGAGCATTTTGCCTTTTTTCATTTACACGGATTGACGCAAGGGTCTGTGTCCCATGGAATATGCCTAGCGAATTTGTAATTTAAAATCGATTAATTCGGAAGTTCATCAGGAATTCCTCAATATCTCGTAGGTATTCTATTCCCACATGGTATCTCCAACGATGGGCGGATCCGGGGGGGGGGGGCGCTCCCCCGGCAATAAAGAGGAAACCCCAACAAAAGACAACTCAAAACGTTGATGAGCTGTTGATGTTGTTGTTGCTTATCATACAATTTTCAGAATATTGTGCTCCTCCTTTGCAAAATCCTGTAAACGCCCGTGAATCATTTGCCTATACAATCAGAATGGCCAGAATGTGCTGTATAGGTAAAGTTGTGATTCAAAGGATTTTTTTTTATTTGTCAAGTAATATAGCTCTTATCAATCTAACAATAAACAACAACATACCGGAATAATATGACAAGGCCTATTAGCGCCTTTTCTTCAGTTTTCGTAGTAAAAGAAAATGGAATATTTGGCGACCTCGGCCCTTTCTTGGAAATATCCTCGAGAATCTAATACCAATTACTCTCATTCATGCTTCATATACATCAATATTTTCCTACAGCACTTTCAATTAACCTTCTACTACAGTCTGCTTACTGCTGCAGCAAATGACGTATGACGTATACCGACCCCCTCCCGCCTATTACGGCTGTGTCGTCATCTTACGCAACCTTGACAACCTTGAACTACACGTACGCCAGTAATGCGTTCTTCATTACCGTGTATACCCCATCACGTGATCCATCTGTCAATCTCTGTACAGTGGAAGTGGAGTAGCTCCTGATTAAATGGTGGAAAAGAAAGAATAAAAAGGACAAAAGAAAAATAAACAGAAAAGGAGAGGGGAAGGAACGTTAAAAGAAGACGATAAGATTCGGTGGGGGATGCTTTCCCCAGTTTATTATTCACAATGATTAACAATTCAGAACATATTTTCCTCGAAAATGAATTACTAGACATTAATAACAAACCTCCATTTTACAGTTTTAAAGTAGCATCAGTAAGGTTAACATAATATTACTTAACAGTTTCATAAGTGCGCGAAAGATTAGTCTACCATACCAGATGATATGTTATTCCTTTATTTTGCAGGTATTGCAAGAAACAAAAAGCATTTCTTTGAAATGCATCTAATTTACCAAAAATCAAGTTTATGTCTATTATATATTATACTTTTAAGATAGCATATGAGGCGCATATTATGCACCACTTATGTTTACTACTCAGCTATGAATGTATTATTGGTTAACCAAAGACTGGTTTCTAATACCAGCTGAAATGTGTGGTATTCCATCTTTCCAAGAACTACCGGTATTTTCAAAAAAAATTTGTACAACGTAATATAAACAGACTTACATTAATCATTTTGAAGAGTTTCAATATATGTCGCGTGCAATAATGTTTGCACTTTTTAAAGATCAGATGAATGAAGAAATTACTAATATTTTAGATTTCTAACCATCCTCTCTGTCACTTCATGTAGCGTAAATCGCGATGCTGATACTAAAATTATAGAGGCAACTTTTTTTAGAAGAATAAATAATGATTTATGGGGGTGTAAAAAGAAATGTAGCGCTTTCAACTGCCCATAAAAACTTCATTTTTCAATAAATTACTGCCAAGGAGTCTTTCTGGTGAATCACTAGCTGTCTAAAACTTAATGTGGTAAAATTTATGTCTAAACTCATTGTATAGTAAATTACTATCTACTATCTAATTACTATCATGAAACTCGGTCTAAAAGCCATAATATTGTGGATGACAAATCTTCTTGTTTTTAGGGGCTCTTAATTTTTTTTGTCCTTCCATTACCTGAACTAATGCATCACTGCTCCGTGTACATTTCCCTTTTAAAAACCCTATGCGGCACACCTAAAGTACACAGTCATTGCAAAAAAATGTGCCCCTTAATGATATTGTGCCCACATATTTTAGACCCAAAGGGTACATGCAAAAAGAAAATGTGATGATCTTTTTTCACATGTCGGATTTTTTCGGAGCTGTATGCCCCCTTTTGGAGAATCCTGGATCCGCCCCTGCAGAATGATGCTATTGATTGCCCCTCCGTGGCTAGTATCAATTACATAATTTATAAATTGGATTGGTGGAGGGAACCGCTGAACATGATAGCGCATTGTTCAGCGGCCAGGGAGAAATGCACACGAATTTGAATAAATAATGATCAATTTATAAAGTAATGTGATTGAGTTGAATTATTGATGCTACACTCATCTAAATGGATCGAGGTATAGCAACGGCGGGCTTAGCGGCACCCCTCCCCTCTCTTTCCTTCTCTCTGTCTCTATCTCTCTCTCTTCCCTCTCTCTATTTATTTTTTCCATCCTCTCATTCCTCTCTCGCTCATTATATATATCTGCCTCTCTCAGTCTCTCTTTTCCCTCTATTCCCCTCTTTCTCTATACCCCCGACTCAAAATTTTCGCATCTCCGTCTTCCCCTCTGTGTCTGCACCTATTTCTGTCTCTCTCTCCCCTCCCTCCTTTTCTCCCTCCCCCTCTCCACTCCCCCTCTCTCTATTTTCTCTCTTACACTCCCTTGGCCCCCTGTCGGACATTCCAGGTGATGGTTATAGACCATGGCCGCGCCATCTGTCATGTGATGCGAAATTTATACCATCCTAATGTCATTAGCATCACATTATTTGGTCACCAAATGCCACAAGCCTAACATAGCAATGCATTTTAAACGTACGACAATCCAGAGGAGTAGGCGTGATGGGCACGTTCTACAGCTACGGGGAGGGGGCGTGCCCCCTCTATCGAATGGAGAAAAAGAAAAAGAAAAGAGAAAGAGAGAAACTGAAAAAGAGAGGGACAAGGAGGAAAGAGAAGCTGTTTGGACTCCCTGTCCCTATCCGTGGTCTTGTTAGTTGGCATTCACTTACCAAGTAACCGTTACCCCCCCCCCCCCCCCCCCCCATAAATAATGTCAGTGCCCCCTCAGTGGTTAGGCCCACGCTACGCCACTGTAAATTAATAATGTCATTTAGATTATTATAGAACTTTGAAAATACATATTACATAACCATCCATCAATATTCCTTCAGCGTATATCTTTGAAAAATCATAATCAACTTGAAAATACAAATTGTGTAACCCGGCGTTTATTTTGGGCTTGGCAGGCACAAAATACTTGGGAAAATAAAAACAGGCATTTGTGTTCCATTCATAAATAGTTTTTTTTTTAAACAGTGGATTTTGAATGAAATGAGCAGAGGAAAGAAATGATTGGTATCATAACTATGACGTAATAGCACGACGTTATTTCTGATTCAAAACGGGAAAATGCGGTTGTATAGACGATACTTTTATTCCTTTCAAAGCTTGAAACTAAATATGTCATCTTCCCGAGGATCTAAAAAAAGATGCGGGCATGATAAAGCCACCGTCATATCGGGTTTACACAATACGGCAAGATACTAGTTCTAAAAATATGTCGCACTTAGAGAATTGTAGAATTGTATAATTCCCCAGTGATGACGATATTTTCCTGGTACATAATCATACCAAGAAAAGATAGTAATAAAAAAATTATGAATTACCTCGTCATATTTGTATTCTTAGCCCAATTGACTTCTGAATTTTCCAATTGCCATAGGCTTAATATATAGGAGCCATCCGGTTCTAGTAGACAGCGGATGTAAATACATGTACATGTACATGTAACACAAAATTTCCTGATATGACATGACTTTAAACCTCCCGAAGGCAATACATCAGGGGAGCGTTTCATCAAGACTGTTTTGTCAGTGATTTTTACCGACAAATAATTATGCTCTCAGCCAATCAGATGCAAGTATTTCAGTAGCTTATAACAGTTGTCGGTAAAAATCACTGACAAAACACTTGATGAAATGCTCCCCAGAGGTATAGATACAAAATAGTTTCCAGTCTAGATAGAATGTGTTTCATCTTATTCTGTTAGGTAGTTTGTGTAACTGTTTTTATGTTGAAAATGCAAGTTTGTGTATTTTTGGACTAAAGAGACATTGGTTTGGAGTATAAAGTATGGAAATAATCTAACTAATGTAACTTCATAAACAGAAGTTTGTAATTTTAAAATGCAAAGGTGTTAAATTACTACATGTACTTTACTTTTATATCGAATTTCTTAGGAGAATATCATTTACTATAGTGTCTCAGTTGATCCCATATTTTGAGAGCATCTAGATTTAACACCCTTATAACCACACATAAACCTTCCCGTTAGGTGTAACACATATCGTATCTATATTTAAACACCAATTACAATACCACTCCTAGTGAAATATCGTTGGTAAATTCATGTCGTTGTTCCGACATTTGCTCGGGCGACAATATAGGGCTTTATTTCGTCAAAGATAATGGGTCAGCGTTAGGGTTGTAAGGCTGTTTCAGAGTTGGGTTTAGGTTTAAGTATAGAGTTAGGTACAGGATTCAAGTTAGGAATTCGGTTAGTATACGATATTGACCGCTGAGATTTTGAAAGGAATTAATATGAATGAATGCGATTGGGGGAAAAAAATTGTGTCATACAACCGTTTATGTTGCAAAATAACAATGCAAAATGGCTCCTCGGAATTGAGGCTACCCGTGGCGCCGGATGCGCCCGATCCTCCCCCCCCCCCCCCCCCCCCCTCTCTCTCTCTCTGTCCGTTATTAGCCTAACTACGTGGGTGAACCTCGGTCTGTGCAGACAACACACTTCTCAAATAAGGCTTCGTCGGTCCAGGGCGGTCTTGGGATTATATACGGTGTGTATAGCTAGCTTGGTCTTAATTCCAGTCATATTATTATTTCCCGCATTCCCAAGCGATAGCACTGAAAGAAAAGAACGATTTGAATGAAACTAGTATACAAAATTGACTGCTTTGAGGGGCACATTAAAACTATTGCCCAATGTGATCTCGAAACTGTACTGCGCCCCGAGACGAAGTCCGGGGACATAACGCAATCTCGAGATCACCGACGAGCTATAGTTTTACCCGTGACCATAAGCATTCAATCATCTAATGTAGATATAAACATAGGACTGGCCTATGCCTCCCAGATTTCTCCACTCATATGATTTTGTTTAGGTTTTGGTAATTCTCGGCTCCCTTTGATAATATCTTTTAGTGGAAAAAACGACCCCACCCCATCACATAATTATTAATATGTCTACAACGTACGTGGGCTCCCTGATCAGGCTACTGAATTGGGGTCTGTGCTTTTACACTATCCAAACTTATTGCGCTATGACGTAAACAGACAATCACAACGAGAGATGTACCCTCACCATTACCTGGTATAAAGCTTGATTGTAAACAGTCGAACTCAAACGCATCATTCGAAGTAGACTTAGTGAGTCAGCTCTCGATTTATGTGTACTCGTATTTGCCTTTTTACACGGCAACCACTCTGCTAACAATAATTTTCGATTCATCATAATTTTCGATTCATTTCAGTGAGTATTTGCCAAAGGATGAACATTTCGTGTCATAATACTGGAGTATGATTTGAATTAATTGGCGTGAATCGTGCGTCATTTATGTGAAGGTTAAGTGATCACAAAAACTTATCTATATAGCTTCTCTTCTGTTGCTCATTCGTCAGACTTGGCCTCTCTGGTTGTGGACATATTAGTAAGTGGAATCTTGGATTTCAAGCATTTTCATCAATTGCACCCATCTGTTTGTGACCGATCGACTGCATGTACAGTGATAATAGAAAAACAGTGTTTGGGAACTACACGGAATATAATTATAGCCATACTTCAAAGGTTTGTATAGAATGTGTGTATTTGTTGTGTAGGCCAATATATACTAATTAAGACCTCAATAATAAGCACTGCTGTCAGTCCCAAAATATCTTGTCTTTTTAACGGTAATATGTGAAAACCTACTGCATGCTATACCTTTCCTTTTATGCGAGATATGTTTTAGGCATACACCCGGATAAGCTATAAAATATTTTTAGTTTGAGCAGGAAATTTAACATATTTTTCCCTGCTTGTATAGAGAAAGTTGGGGGCAGTTCCCTCCTCCAATATAAGATTTTTTTTTAATGGATGCTGAACGGAATTTTGCACTCTTTGAAATCAAACATCAAACTGGATGAAATCACCTCTTCTAGATCCGACAGTATGCATCTGTACCCCATACCCATTTGAAACCACCGACATTTTAATATATTCCAATATAACATTTGTTGATTGCATTGATAAGGCAAATCGAATAATTCATAATTTTAACGTTGTATACTTTCAGGCTTTCTGACTGAACTATATACAGCTTCAGGGAGGATTTCTTATACTTCATCAAAGAGAAGACAAGAGGACTTGTATTACCTTGAATATCTTTGAAAAGGAACGGTAAGACCCCGTCCGGTTGAATGGGAAGATATTGGAACACCGTGATCATTTCTCCGCGGTCAAAAATGAATTCACCGCCGAGTCCAAGTAGTCCAAAGTCACCGAGTAAATTTCTTCAAACTCTCCGAAACTCGCCTTCATTATTACGGAAAAGATTCCTGAATTCGGATGGAGAATTGTGCAGCGACGGAACCAAGGAACGTTGTTTCCACGTTCGATACGGAGGACGCGTCCCCGTACGGTCACTGCGTGTCCGTGACGCGGTAACCGCGGTTGAGAAGCTGGCCCCGCTAGCCACCGCGCAACAAACTCATCACCAGCCAATCAACACATCGTGTACGCTGCGCGTGGATAAGTGCACGATCACATTCGAGGACTCGTCTCGCGATGTGCTGGAGTCGTTACCGCTGTTTTGTATCGCGTACTGCGCGACGGACCTCAGACATCCACGCGCTGTGGCGCTGACGTGTAAGACAAGAGAGTCGATTCATTGTTACGTATTCGAAGCGACGACGCGTGAGAAAGCGACGGAGATTGTGAACTATGTCAGGAAGGCTTTCGAAGCTGCTTGGATGGACTGGAAAAGGAGTCATCCCGAGGGTGGAGATCCTCGAGAACGACAAATAAGGCTCTCACCCCCAGGACATGTCCCAATTTAACAAAGTATGATTATATAAATCGAGATTGTACATGTAGACTGTATTTTTTTTACGATGCGAGCTATAATGCTAGTTATGAAGTAAGCACGTTTTCTTACCTCTCGACTGCCTTTATCTATTTACACAAACAAGGTCGAAAATCACATTTTCAAGTGTTACCAATTAACTACTGTCAGTAATTCCCATTTTCAAGCGTTAAAAGACTGTATAATGCACTAATTTCTGTCATATCAATATGTACAGTATTTGGACAATATATGCACTTGTTGTTATGTTTTTATTAGTTGTGGTTGTGGATAGGGGATTTTGCCATCTATGTTGGCAAACAATATTATATTAAGCAATTGTGGGTCGGATCCTTTTGAGAGATGGACTGAGAAAATAAAAAGGTAAATGACAAGAGGAGATGGCGAATACATGAATTTCTACAAACTTGATGAAGGTTATTAGGCACTATATAGAATCAGAAATAATTGAATTTATGTGCTAAAACAGTGTTACTTTCCTCAAAGTCTTTCATTGGCGGGAATTAGGGGGACACAAGTGGTCTTCTACCTTTAGTACACAACTCCAAGAATGTGGTTCCGTTTGTGGTGATGACCCATTTCCTTTGCTTGTCAGATAATTTTTGAGTTAAAAGGCACCTTATAAGAAACAAAATAAAAACCAAAAACAAGACACGATGGTTTTTGTTTTTTCCGGTATATTGTGCCCCCTCTTTTACAAAATCCTAGATCTGCCCCTGAAGCCATTGTCCATTCTTGGACTTTGTTCTCTTATTTGTTCCTTGTATATTATAAATGCCTCTTTCACAACTAATTACCGGTTTATACCACTTCACATATAAGAATGACTACACAGTTGAATACATTATGCATGATTTCCCCAAAATGTTTCATTAGCCAAGCACTTCGGAAAGTACGTTGTGAAAAAAATGTATATCAAGCGTAATGTAAATTGTGAAAACCTCTATTTTTCTATTTACAGGATTGGAAAGATTTATAGTTGTGTCAGTGAACTGTAACATGCAGTACGACTCGAGTCTATAAATGTTATGGGATTTTGGTTTTGGTTTCAACCCGCTCTATTATGTGACGTAATGATCGCAAATAGGCACCAAGGACAACTGTTATAACTCTTGAGTCTCTGTAAATATGCATTGCAAATTAGGGCACATCGAGGAAAGGTAAATGATTGTTTAAACCGTATTGTTCAGGTCGTGTATACCAAACTCTGAAGGAAAACAACTAACCTGCCAAGTTCCAACGACGGACTATTTTAACAGCTATGATATTAGAAAAAAATGAAAAGGTTAACGAAAATATTGGGGGCGATCGTTGCAGCTGGTGAGCGCCTAGAGTACCTACATAAAGCGAGTAGCGACAACTCATCATTTTTGAAAGCCATTTTGTTTCCTCTGCTATGTAACATTTCTATTCAATTCCGATGAGCACCTTGGTGTTCTCGATAGAAAGAATTCAAACGCCATTTTGTTTTCCGAAAAGTCAGACTTTTATGTCGCTACTCTATTTCAAGGTACTCTACTGGTGCCTACACATTTTCAGATCACATTTTACATGCAAATCTAGGCTGATAATTTAAAAGAGCACAAGGAAATGCATAATGATTATTGTACTAAACTCTTACAAACTCAGCTAGAACTTCCTCTGGTAATACTGAAATTAATTTCTTGTACCTCCTCAGTCCGCTGTAGATTGATAGACCATTGATTTTATCTGGCTTCCATCTATTTCCGAGAAAAAAAACTTAGAGGTCTTGATAAAAACAATTTCTCAAGTCTTAATAAGTTGAATTAAGCCAGGCGCACACTGCACGATCTGACTACGATTCGATTTGGGGAAAAGTTGTTATAACATTTGATATGAACCTACAAGCATGTAAAATATTTGTGCTCAAAGTTCCGAATAGTAGTATGAATACTAAAATGGAAATTCCGGGCTACTGCGAGCCCCGTGTAGGAATAAAAGCGAATTCAATTCCAAATCGTAGTGACGTCATACCAATCTTGCGATCGACTAAGATTTGAAGCCGATTTGGCCTTTACTCTAACCAGAAGAATTGCAGTTTACCAAAATTTCGATATTAGTATTCGTATCATTATTCCGAACTTCAAATGAGATAATTTCACTTTTTTAAACTTTCACATTTAATGCAAACTGCAATTTGTTCGAAAATCGGGTCGCAGTCGGATCGTATAGTGTGCGCCGGGCTTTAGCAAATGGAAATTTAAAGAAAAATCTTCATAAACTGTTTTTATCTTTCTGTAACAAAGCCAAAATTAATAGGCTCATTTCAAAAGGATGACACGATAATCGTGCTCTGTTTGCTTATTCCTGTTCTACGTATTATTATACAAAATGACAGGTTGTGTTTTTGTCTTCTCGATCGTATGAATAAATCGCTTGTTTAATTATTCAGTATTCACTTTTGATTTGTGCAATTGTTCCAACAACAACAAAAAATGTACATAACAAATGAATATCAACTTTGAACTGCATACATCTGTTGAAATATGAAAAGGTACAAAACGAATATAATTATGATATTGTGTTTAACTATACATTATCCTGCCATTCTTTATCTCAAATGTTTGCTTTTTACACCTTAATTCTTAATAAAAAATAACCTTCATGCTATACTTCTAAATAATTTCTTTGTAATTATTTTATTTGAGCATTGTATTCCTACGAATATGTACTTTGAAATGAAATACAATATGGAGTAGGCCTGTGTAACTGCCCGAAACACATGCAGTAAACAAGGTCAGGGGGAAGTTAGAAACCCGGGAAAGGAAACATTTGGAGAGAGAGAGAGGGGGGGGGGGGGGGGGGAGAGAGAGAGAGAGAGAGAGAGAGAGGGGGGGGGGAGAGAGAGAGAGAGAGAGAGAGAGAGAGAGAGTGTGTGTGTGTGTGTGTGAGAGAGAGAGAGAGAGAGAGAGAGAGAGAAGGGGAAATGAAAGTATGTGAAGAGAGTGGGTAGTGAAATGAAAGTATGTGAAGACAGTATGTGGAGACAGTGGCGTAGTGTGGGTCCAGCCATGAGGCCAGGGGGGGGGGGGGGGCGGGGCAGTGGCATCATGCATGGGAATGGGAGGTCCTTGCAATATTTATGTTGCAAGAGAACATGTGTGGTGAGGTTTTGGGAAGGGTCGTATAATTTTTGTTTTACCTTGTGCTTCCCATTTTCTTTCTATCTCACCATTTTCTCTTTTGTCAACTTTCGATTGGGGAGGGGGGGGGGGGGGGGACGTGCCTCTCAGTAGCTATCCCACTAGGAAAGTACATGTAGACTGTAAATCTCTTTCCAAACTGATTGGAGGGACAAATGGAAGCAAGAGTGCTGCCATATATGCATAGGATTGTGTCCCCCAATTATTGATGCACATGGTCCGACTGCGTTATTTATGGAGGCCATGGGTTGCGTCAGAGAAATCAATGTAGTCGATAATGCGTGCCACAGGCGTGTTATTGAATGCGAGTCCTTTAGTCGACTTAACACGAAAACTTCTGACTTCAGTAACGGATCTATAAGGAATGGGCATGGGGGCACGGGTCCTCCGACATAACAAAATAGTGCGCAAAAAGATGTCCATGCATGGCGTTCCCCCTGGAAAACCTGAAAAATGTGATGACCTCCCCGACCACTTTTTCTGCCTGTTAGAGATTTTGTTTGGACAACAAGAATAACAACAAAAAACCCCTCAAGAAATGAGATACATTTCTTTTAAGGGGGGTTGGTTGACAAGATTTACGGACAAAAAAGACACCTGAAAACGTTTCTTATTATAGATTTTTCGGACTTTTGCCCCCATCCCCCGAGAATCATGGACCCGCCCCTAAGCAGCTGATCTCTCTAAATCATTCCGGCAAAGGACGATGGAAGACCGACCAATAGAACAGCCTACCAACCATGGTGGCCCTGTAGGGACATCGTAAATCGTCTCTTCGGGCCACCATTACATACACCTCATCTCTGTACATGAAATGGGGTGGATGTATATGTACATGAATAAACAAATTCTACAAATTGCAAGGACGCACAATGATTAGAGTATATTTATAGTTAACATTTATAGGTAACATGCTCACATTAATCAACATGTACAAAAAAATTATTCTAATATTGTTAAAGGGAAATCCAACCTTAATAGCAAGTTGATTTGAAAGAAAGAGGAAAATCAGAGAAGCAGATTGGTGAAAGTTTGAACGAAATCGGACAAGCAATAAGAAAGTTATGAATTTTTGAAAGTTGTAATCACTATACATACGGGAATTTCAAATTGGCCGAATAGGTAATGTCACTGTGATGTAGCTGTGGACAACTCCCCCATTCGCTCCAACACACAAAATGACTAAAATGTCACTTTTTTCAAAATGTATTACTCAGTAGGATTTTTTCTTTCATGAGGACCTATAACAATATGCTATCTCCAATATATTTTGAGTACTGCCCCGAGGGTAAAAGCGCCTCGAAGAAAACCGCAAATTAATGATATTTTTGTGTACGACAAACGGGAGAGTTGTCCACAAAAATATCACAATCGACTCACCAAATTTCCAATTTGAGATTCGCATAGGTGTAGTGATCTCATTTTTCAAACATCCATAACTTTCTTAGTCCTTGTCCGATTTCTTTCAAACTTTCACCATCCTGTTCTTATTTTTCTGCTTTCACACAAATCATCTTATTACCATCAGTCAGACCAAGGAGTTATCACAATCTGTGATAAATCCTTGGTCAGACCCAACATCGGAAAACCGAGCACAGGTATATACTCCGAAAACGGCGTATGAATATAGAGCCCTCATCATTCAGTGCTAGGCAGTGTGTACAAAAGGCATGGGGAAAATCTTGCAAAGTCGACCTGCCAACGATATATATTCTTTAAAATAACGCTGCGTGTCAATTACCTTCAAAAATCCATGAATGATTCGCCATATGAAAGGACTTTCAAATGACAAACATTTGAAATAAATATATCCGCAGCATTATTTTTGAAAATTATATCATTAACACACTGCCTCACACTGAACGATGAGGGCTGCATATTCATCTTGCTCTGTACGCTGTTTTCCGATTTTAAACCTGTGCTCGGTTTTCCGAAGTTGGGTCTGACTGACCACCATGGTTGGATTGCCCTTTAATTCAAGAGAGACTGTAAGCTATTGAGAAAGAGGGAAGGGTATGGATATAAAAAGATTAACAACATAGAAAAAGAGAGAGATTAAAGAAAAATAAAGCGAGAGAAAAATGAGAAATATAGACGAAGGATTCATCATCCTCGAATAGTGAAATTAATATATCTGTGCATGTATCAGGGCAAACAAAATCCCCTTATTCTTTAGACCCCGTCACCATACCACCATCATTTCCTTTATTTCATTCTACTCTTTTTCCAAGTTTTCTTTACCTTACATAATTCCCTTTCTCATATCCTCATCCGTTTCTTCCCTCTCTCTCTATTTAACTCTCACCTTCTCTCTCTCTCTCTATCCAATTTCTTTCTTCTTCTCTCGATGTCTCCCCCTCTCTCCATCTCCTGGTACTACAGAAGTATCTCCCCCCCCCCCCCTTCTAGTTCATCCCCTTTATCTTTTTATTTTACCAGTTCCTTTCTAGATTCAACACCCAACACCATGCCATTTGATTTCAATTTCAATAATAATAAGGTAACTTCTTGCTTAATAATCTAGACAACACACAATCAAAGTCAGTACTGTTACATGTTATAACAAAACTACATCTAAAACCTCATTTGGCAAATCAAGATTGAGATTTAATTCATGAGCAGTATTCTTGTGTTAGTGTTAAACACAAGTCAAATAAGTACACCAATAACATAATTATGCAGTCTTCGTCATTGCCAAGTTAAGTTTACAAAATGATAAATATTTACAATCAGTATCATTTTGAAGGGTATATTCAATTCAGAAAGCTTGTAACAAAGACTTTGAACAAAAACCAAGATATAAGATGGAGAATTATCAATGGATAAAATGTATTTCATATATAAACCAAGTACATGTATTCCGAGATGTACTTTTGTCCTGTATATTGAATTTAATATACCTGGCGATGAATGTACATGTAGTATGTTGATAGCCCCACTTGGATCAGACCAAATAACAAGCAAAAATCATCATTTTTTTTACTTAGTTTAATAGGTCTATTCTATTGTGATGCAATTGTACATATATCTAGTAATGTTAGGGCACAAAAATAACCCAAATGACCCCAATACCTTAAACAATAAGTCATAATCTGTATTTGTTGTTCATGTACATGTACAATGTAGTAAATAAGAATCCTCGGATATTGTTTGGACAAGCAAAATATAAAAAGAAATTCCCCAAACTTGCCAAAAAACTAAAGAGGACGAGCACCAATACCACTCAATTGCATATTGTGGTGAACCAGTCATGATAATGGTACAGTGGAACCTGGTTATAAAGAACACTGTAATAACAAACTCTCGTTAAAACAAGGTAATTTTCCCGGTCCCACTTCTTTGTATTCTATTGTTGTTTTAGGTTTTGATATAAAGAGGTAATTTCCTTTGCCCAAGGAGTTTGTTATAATGAGGTACCACTGTAAGATTCTTAGTATTAACAAATTCCATACATTGGCCAGATTTTATTGAAATAGTTTGGCAGATATTCAAAAAATCATTTTAACCTTTATATTTTGCCCCCCAAATATAAATCCAGTAAAGTTCAAACCCAGAACTTCAGATTATCTTTAAAGAAAACTTCGCATTTCTTCTTTACAAAGACAATGTTCACCATACATGTTTTCTTCATCAGTGGTACCAATGGAAATCATATAAAAAAACGTAGGATGAATCAAACAAAATAACACCGTCATCATCAATGCAAACTGTTAGTTGCACTTGTCTGATTTGGAGTCATTCAATAATTGACAGTATTTTGATGAAACAGATTGGTCACAGTCCTGAATAATTTAAGTTGTGACCCTCGATTTCTTTCCATTGCAGAAGGAAGTATGTATCATTATGTATTAGTACCTGGCAGAAGGACATTGGAAGGGGCATTCCTAATGCCCTCTTCACACATGATGCAGTTGTAAAAAACATTTAAAATTACAGATGTCCTGTTACAACTTTTCATTCACCACTATCACAAACAATGTCGCCATTTGAGTTCTAGATGCGTCTTTTCATGCCACTCCCGTTGTCGAGGGCAGCTACCCTTTTTTTCTTCCCACAGTGGAACCTCGTTATAAAAACACTTATAAGAAACTCTCCTTACAAGCAAGGAAATTTTGCCGGTCCCACTTCTTCGTGATATATTGTTTTTTAGCCCTGATATAACAAGATTTGAATATAAAGAGATTATTTCCTTGGTCCTAAAGAGTTTGTATTAATTTTCTATTTATCCATGTTTCTTTAGGCGGTTTAACACATCACGTGTGAAAGAGGCTAAATACTAGAAATGCCCCTGCTTATAAATTGTATCCTTTTGCCAGGCACATGACACTATATGCATATACGGTGGAACCATGTTATAAAGAAAACTGTAATAACAAACTCGTTATAACAAGGTAATTTTGCCTGTCCCACTTCTTTGTGTACTATTGTTTTCTAGCCCTGATATAACAAGGTTTCGATATAAAGAGGTAATTTCCTTGGTCCCAAGGATTTTGCTATAACGAGGTTCAGTGGCGGGTCCAGGATTTCTTGAGGGAGGGGGCTTAATATTCACAAAATTTTCTGACAAGAAAAAAAAAAACCAAAACCCAAACCCCCCCCCCAAAAAAAAGGTCCTCAGCATTTTTGGGCCTCTTTTTAACTCAACAGATCTCTGACAAGCAAAAAAAAAAAAAAAAAGGTCTGCAGCATTTTTGGGGCCCCTTTTTGGTCCCAGGGGAGGGGGCCCAGCGCCTCTCCCCCCCCCCCCCCTCCCCCGGATCCGCCACTGACGAGGTTCCACTGCAGCCCATGCAATGCATTTGCATAATTCTGGGAGGGTAACAATGAAGGGAAAGGGAATGCATATTTCTTGCTGAAGTAAAAAATATCTCATCTAGTAGAATGAATAATTGCTCCAGAATATATCTAGTAGAATCAATAATTGCTACGCGAAAATATTGCTTAGATCATTAACCACTACAACAAAGATCATTGCGTTATTTCTTGACATTTCTTTGTTTTAGAATAGTAATTTCTCCCATAGGCATCGAGCAAATAAAGAGTATATCTGTTGAGAGCCAGAGGGATATTAGCTCATATCATATAACACTTAATCCCCTTCTGGCTCTCAACACATAATTTTTTTTCAAAAGAGAAGAAACAGGAAATAAAATATATATATATATGTAGAAGTTCAAAATTTGTACACGGGCCTCTATGATGAACTTGTATATCATTTTTCATATGCTGATACATAAAATAAGGAATTACACTATGTATTTCACCATTGCTACATGTATATCAAACTCATGTTCATATTGTACAAAATAAGCCCAATATCCTCACAGTATCTCTTTACAAAACAAAAAATTAGAAATAATACAAAGAAAGAAAGAGAGTAAAATGAAATTACAAGTAATTGTGTAAATGGAAAAATCCCAACATATACAGTGTGTATAATGAGACAGACTTTAACAATAATCCCTTCAGTATTTGATTTTATAGAAATCCCTCTTGAGAAAATTTGGGAATTGGATTCCATTTCGATGAAAACGATGACAAAATTCATTTTTTTTTATTCTTAATGAAAATGATGAAAACCTTCAACTGCTTTTCATTCTTTAACAGAGCTCAGAAGAATGTATATATATTGGCAAAATGGAAATGAACATAAAATGAACCTGAATAAGTCATAATGCACTACTTTCTATTCCAGAATATATCAAAGCCACCACTGACGATGTTCACTCTGCACTAGCTCCAACGCGGTGGAACACACACTGTACAACTGCGAAACCAATCCTTCTTTTGATTTTGTAACCAACCCGAAAAATGTTCCACGTTCTTTGACCTCCTTCACTCCCCTACCCCAATCATCGTCGTCCCTTCTCCGAAAACTGTGCCCTCTTCTTCCATACCTCTGGCTGTCAAAACCCCTTTCAGAACGTTGGTAATGATAGCGTCTCTCCTCTCGCTGAGGGAAATCACTCCTGGGGTGACTGCGATTATCTCCATAGCTGTGGTTACTTCTGTAATGTCGTTCATCGTTGTACCGATCACCTCTGCGATCACGAACATGTTGGTCTTCTGCACGATATCCTCCTACATTTGGAACTTCCTTGTAGTGGCTTGGCCTGTGACCAAGTCCCACTTTGAGTTGATTGCCATATCCTCGGCAATGATCCCCACCAGAGCTCTGATCATGACTGTAACGCTCACTGCTGTGACCATGTCCCACACGGCTTTCATGTTCATATCTTCCAGAGTACCTACCACCAGCGCTAGTATCAGGAAACTGCCTGGCCTTGGCTTTTTCCATTTGTGGTCTAGTTACACTTACAGTTTTATCGTCATATTGTTTCCTGGGGTGGAGTGCAAGTTTATCATCCTCACCGATGGGCGATGTGTGGCTTTGAGCTTCCGCCAAGCCTCTACGCTCATCTCCTTCAGCATCACCATTTGATTTTCTCTGATTTTGATTCACTTCAATGATAGAACCACCACATTTAGCTTTGCCCACACTAACATTATCATCATCATCATCTGTGCTCTCAGTTTGGGCAGTTTTTCTTACTTTTATTTCATCTTTTTCATTTACAAAATGATCGTTAGTTTTAATAGAACTTTCTGGATCTTCTTCACTGCTTGCCTCTACATAAGTGGAAACTGGACTCTTTCTGTTATGTGCCCCTACGGTACTACCTCCAGCTTCAAGTTTAACAGTGCGCTGGTCCCTAATGCTAGAAGGCACTTGCTTACCTATATCATGGCCCTTGCTGTCCATATAGTCCTCCCAACTATCAAAAAGATTGTATGCACTCGCACCCTCTGAACCCGAGTTCTCTGTACTGGACTTGGCGTCTTCCTCTCCATGACTCTTTCTCGGTCCTTTAGAGGATTCCCTAGATTTTACATGTGGGTGTGATGATTTTGATAATTTGCTTTCAGAGCTGTGGCTCCTGCTGCTGAAGTTGCTACTCGACCTTGATGAAGAGGATGGCGAACGTGAGTGGCTTCTTGATGAGAGAGAAATGTCACTCCTGCTTGATGACCTACTGCTCCGGCTTCTTGAGGAGCTTTCACTCGAGCTCCTAGAGGAGCTCCAGCTTTCCCTACTGGTTGATGGCTTAAACCGTTTCTTACTTCTTCCACCAGAACTTCTATCACTTGATGAAGATTTGTGCCTTCTTCCAACCCTTAGATGACCCTCGCACAAACTACCTCGCCTGGGTTCTTCAGAGTCCACAGAGCTGGATGAACTGAAAGACACATCTGAATCACTGTAGTCTGATTCATACTTGGGTGGTGGACTAGCTACACATCCTCCTCTCAATCGCAAAGGCTCATGGTATGATGACTGCTTAGCTAGTAATAGTAAGGACTGATCAAGACAGCTATGTGAAGTTCCGGAACTGTTGCTTGTGGAAGATGTGTTGTCACAACATTTCTCATCGCCATATCTGCGGTAACCGCCGTGGTTCTGTCCACCACTGAAACTACCGTTGCCACTGTTACCACTGTACTGAGATGATGGTGCGTAGGACCTCTGACCAGCAGATGTCCCTCTTCCTCTGCCTCCTCCACGATTCTGAGAGGGTCCCGAGGCACCGCCTTCTTCATCTTCACTGTCAGTGTCCCACTTGCTTTTGACCTTGATGATTTCATCCTTACAAGAAGTGGAAGTAATGTACATGATAGGCGATGGCTCTTTCTTGGCTTCAACAACAGGTGCTTTTTCAGGAGGCATTGGAATATCTTTAATGTTCAAAGTGGGGGCATCTTTTAGGCTTTGATGATGCTCACTCTCTTGTCCTTTGGTCCTTGCTTTCCCATTCTCTTTGAATTGTTCTGAGTGTACCTTTTTGTCTCCTCTACTTGATTCGGACCTGCTCCCAGAAGTTCCTCTTTCACCCTCCCTTGATCTATCCCTCTTTTCCCTAGAACTGTCAGCATTCCTCCCTGTTTCTCTCCTATCTCTTTCCTTTGACCTCTCCCGTTCTCTGGATTTCCTACGACTAGGTTTTTCATGATCATGGTATTGCCTCTCCTTGCTTCTATCCCTTCCTTTGTCTCTGTCATCTTTGTTCCCTTCATGTGATGTCCTTCTGTCAGAATCCCTGTTTTCTCTCTTCCTTTCTTCCTCTCTAGACCTAGGATGATCCTTTTCCATGGATTTCTGTTTGTAATTCTCAGAGTTTGTATGCCGATCCCCATCGCTTAATCGACGCTCTTGAGTATGGCCTTCTCTATCTAGAGATCCACTCTTTCTTCTGTTTCCATCTTTAGATTCTCGTCTATTTGTATCTCTGTCCCTGTCCCCTGATCTTCTATCAACTTCTTTGTCTCTGTCGTACGATCCAGATTTGGACCTCTGTTTTCTTTCATGAAAATCGGCTGAAGTACTTCTGCTTTTCCTTGATCTGCTTTGATCCATTTCTTCCTTTGATCGGTGTCTATTATCTTTCCTTTCAGGAGGGGATGGAGACCGCTTGCTACTGCTCTTCTTACTCTCTCTTGGAGATTCTCTTCTTCTGTCTACCCTGTTATCAACTGATTTGGTGTGATGACTGTGCTCCTGAGGAGAGTCATCTCTACTGCGAGTTCTGCCTCCAGATTCCTTTCTTCCCCTTTCCTTCTCTTCATCACTGTCACTATCTCTTGATTTTCTATCCTGTCTCCCCTTCTCCAGTGAGCTAGATTCAGCTTTGAAGGAGCCACTTCTTTTCCTTTTTCTTTCTCTGATGGGCGTCCCTTGCTCCTTTGCCTCTTCTTTCCTTGTTTTTGGAGACAGGGATCTTGATCTCCTAGATGACTTTGACACACTTTCTAGAGTTTCCTCTTTGGACTTTGTCCGTTTATGATCCTCATAAGATCCGATCCTAGGAGGAGATTCTGAAGCAGAAGAATAGGATCTACGGTGTTTCTTTTTGTCTCTCTCATCAGCTTTATGTTTCTCACTTGATACGCTTCTTTCACCACGGTACTCTGATTGTATACCCACCTTGTCCTGTTTATGATCCTCTGAGGGTCCTTTTCTGCAAGGGGACAAAGGTGCAGGAGAAAGCGATTTTTTGGATTTCTTTTTGTCTCTGTCATCGGACTTATTTCTCTCCCTTGATATGCTTCTTTCCTTCCTAAACTCAACTGGAGATTGTGCTTTTGAGTGCCGTTTACTCCTCCTTGAACTTCGGCTTTCATCTTCCCTCCTGTCAATCTTCTCCTTGTTTCTTGTCCTCTCTTTCGCAGCATATTGTGGTCTGTCCTCTACAGGTGATTCTACTGGCTTCCTTTCTATACGTTCGTCTTTCCTACCGATGTGTTCTTCCTTCTCGGATTCATCTGAAAGTACAGTGGAAGTCTTTCTTCTTCTTTCCTTCTCATTTAGTAAAGAGTAAACAGATTCTTTTGACGACTGTCTCTTAGGATGATCTTTAACATTTGATCTGGAGCGTTTCTTCCCTATTTTGATGTCCTCACCTTCATCAGAGCTTTCCTTGGGGGCTCTCTCCTTTTTACTCACAGAAGCTGACCTAGAACGTCTGTCAGTCTTGGCTGGAGATTCGTCATTTATTCTGGTCTTAACATCTCTTTTTCCTTTAGAAATCTTTGGTTGCTTCGAAGATGAAGAACCATCTGAGCTGGATCTATCAGAATAATGATCCTCTTCTTTAATCTTTTTCTTATGCTTCCTCTTCTTCGCAGGTTCCTCCGGGGACCTGGTACGTTCTGGCGATTCTGAACTCAGAACTGATGGGGACGAAACAGAAGTTGATCGTTCCTTTTTCTTTGGTTTCTTCTTCTTGTTCTTCTTTTTCTTCTTGTGGACTTTCCTAGGTGGGGAAGGTTTTCTCTCAGACTCTGAGCCAGAAGCACTTACTGATGACACACTCTCAGATCTCTTCTTTGACTTTTTGTGCATTTTCTTCACTTTTTTGGATTGCTTGGATTTCTTCCTCATGGGAGAGTATGAGAGCGAATCTACACTTTCTTCACACACTGACGAGGATGATCTGCTTCTTTTCACTTTCTCTTTCTTGGTTTTCATCTTCCTTTTCTTATGAGACTCCTCTTCGTTCACTTTTCTGTCTTTCCCTTCCTTTTTGCTCTCTTTTTTACTCTTCTTCGGTTGCTCCTCGTCCGATGAGGAAACATAGGAAGACGATTCACTCTCTTTTCTGCTTCGAATCTTATCACCTTTTTGCTTTGCATTCGTACTGTCACTCCTCTCCACAGACTTACTGTGGTTTCTCTTATCCTTCTTGGGCTGTAATTCAACCAGCTTGTCATCATCGCTTGAGGTGGTTTCGGAAGTACGCTTGGATTTCTTGCGGATCAGATCAGCTTTCCTGGTTTTACTCCTGCTCTTTCTTTTTGGGGAGAGGCTGCCGTTCCTGGACCGTTTTCTCCCTGTCAGTCTGCCGCCCTCTGGAGACATCTGCTCTTTTGCAGTGTCCACTCTGGAACCTTTCTTGATATCTTTGTGCTTGGGCACAGGACTTGGAGGTGAGGAAGATTCACTCTCCGAGTCGCTTGAGGATTCTTTATGCTTCTGCTTGGATATCACCTCTGGGGATGAGCTTCTTCTCCTCAACTTCTTCTTTTTCTTCTTCTTGCCTATCTTCAGCTCCCTTTTCACCTTCATATCCCCTTTTCCTTCTTCATGACTCTTGGAGTGTTTGTCCTTTTTCTTCTTCTTCTTGGCTGTCGATTTTTCCCCACTGATCATTTCTCGAAGCTGTTTAGCAGACATCTGCTCCTGAGGTGACTCTTCCGATGTGCTTATAACAACTTCTTCCTCACTTTCATCCCGCACACTCTTCTAGCAATGAAATATGTCAGTTCATTTATAAATAGGGTGGACAATATCATTTGAGAGAATGATAAAAGAGAAAAAACAGACATTTCAAGATATATCCAGGGGCAATAATCATTCACCAAAACCATTAGACGACCATCAATAAAAAAAAATTTACCATGCAAACAGAAAGTTTAATAGGAAAGGTTCAAATTACAATGTTTATTTTAATTTATTAATGAAATCAGAATATTAGTAAAGTATGGCAAGGAACAAAAACAGGGAGAACATACCGTTTATAAGGAATCCGCAATTCAGTCATCAACATGGGCAGGGGGATGATGAATGAATTGTCCGTAGCAACGTAAGCAAACAGGATGGCAAAATCGATGAAGAGCAAAGACGTTAAAAGTCCAGGATTACCCATCGTGTAAAACAAAGATAAACAAAATACATTCATCAATAATGGGCACAGATTAAAATAAAGTTGAGTTCTGGTCATGAGATTGAATTGTGAAAAAACTGTCTCCAAGCAATTGAAAAAGGCTGATCATATAGCAAATAAGAATTGGTGTATGCTGTAAGGTATTGGAATCACCAAAATGATAAGAAATTGACTCAATCCTGCCGAGAGTCACATGCACTGCACACAGAAATGTGTATATGGGACTACACACAAATGTTTGGCCCAAACATTTCAGCTGCTTCTTGCCATATTTTGAATGTGAAAGCATTTGAAGAGCAATCCTTTTCAGAGGACATATTTACTATGATAATCTTCCAAACTAACATAAAATGATTGAGAAAGCTCAAACATTATTTTTTACCTTTTCCAGAACTCAACCTTCCCGTTAATATAAGAGGGTTGTGGGCATTTTTGAGAACAGTTGGCAGCATAGTGCTTCGTACTTTTTCTCTGGTATAAACAAATCTTAAGAAATAAGACACTCTATAAAATGTTTGAATGATCGGTTCTTCAACATCTTTGTTGCAAAGTATGACATTCCTTCTTTTGAAAAGAACAAAGTTCCTTCTGTAAACATCATCATATAGCACAAGTAGAACTTGTATCCTACTTTTACAAGATGCTGTGGCAATATCTGATTTTTTTTTTCTGCTCCAAACGCACAATATGCCCCACAGCTTTGACATCTTTAAATCTGAACAAACTGACCCAAATGTCCACAAAATCTTGGCACAGGGGAATATCTCTATCTCACATCCAACTGGCTCATATCCTCTCTTCAACCTGTACTCACCCGTCTCAAGGGTTTCTCAAGTCTCTGTAAGGACACCAAGGCATCTTGAAAGTCAGGGTTAAGGTCTACGGCACTCTGATAGCAATCCATCGCCTTCTCCTTCTCACCATTCTCTTCGCATCTGCAAATAAACAGACAGAACACAGGGTTTATAAATAACTCTTTAGCTCCTGACCTGCCTGAATCTACTCTTCCTATTTCAGGAAAATAGAAACATTGGGATCTGAAAGTTCAGAACTTTTAAAAAGCTGTCAACAAAAAAGAAACTTTATTTGATCTGATCTAATTTGATATGATTTGATTTGACATGGTTTATTGAATATGAAAATCATGGCAGCTGAATTTAAAAATATCAAAATAATCAACATAAGGCATGTGACTGATATTCAAATATTCAAATTATTCAAACAGCTTACCACCTTTCAGAACATGAATACTACTTTTCCCACTACTCGAATATTCAAATAACCTTCTAAGGTATTAAGTTTATCATGAACAGTTGTTCTACTTCCAGTCTTTTGTTTAAATTGGTAACAAAGCTAACAAAGTCTTTTTGTCTGCAGTTTCGCAATGCATTTCCTTTGAACTAGTTCATTATCATATTAGCAGAATATATAGTTCAGATGAGGAAGAAGGCAATGGAAAAGGCAATGCTTGATATTTAACTACTTACTGTTTGCCTTTCTCATACAACGTTTGGCACATGTATCTATTGGCATTCTTGTGGGATGGTTTAACCCTCAGCGCTTCAGCAAAATCCTTGATGGCCTTGGACAAGTTGTTTTGGTTTGCAAACCTGAAAATGGAACAATTGGAATAAAATGAGGAAAATCTTTGTTAATACTCATGTTTCACCCGTTGGCTACTGGATTCTCTAATTCCCATAGTCTTAATACAGGGACCATCTGGAGGGCGTTTCATGAAAGGACTTGTCAGATATGTTATCCGACAAATTTGCTCTCAGCCATTCAGATGCAATGATTTCAGTAGCTTATAACAGTTGTCGGATAAAAATATCTGACAACTTCCTTTCATGAAACGCTCCCCTGGTCCCCAGATGCAATGGGTTAATAATTCTTGTCTACAAATTTGAGAAAACAAATCATAACTGAAATACAGTATTTGGCTGTTCTTGACTGATCTGTTTAAAAAAAATAATCCAAATTGGTTGCCTGATACAGTGTATTATACATGTATTAGAATCTATTTATAATGGGTTTGTCCATTAACTTTCATCCTCCACTTCTATCCCTTTCCTCTTACTCCTTGTATTCATTTTCTCTCTCTTTCCCTCTCACTTTTTAAAATCTATCTATCAATCATCAAAATTACAGCCTTTATCTCCTTACATCTTCCGTTCTGCACAGCCAAAGAAAAGAAGAAGATCAATCACTTATATAATGTAACTTGTCATCAATAAAAAGTCTTATTTAACAGGGCCCAGCTGGTCGGAATGTCACAATTACCAATATACTTACAAAGCACCCCTTGCAACGAGGCCTTCGACATTCTCAGCATCTATCTCCAGGGCTCTGTTCAGCTGCTGCATGGCTTCTAGATGACGACTGGCTTTGAAATGCTCCACACCTCTAGCCACACTGTTAATGGGATAGCATCAATACGTGTATTAAATTTGTGTACAATGAAACCTGTACATAAAGACTACGAATGGGAGATAGGAAGAGTGGTCTTTATAGGCAGTTGGTCTTATGCAAAGCTTACTTTAATAATGTTTCGATGGATAGTTTTGTTCAAAGGGGATACAAACAAATGCAGTCTTTATAGGCAGGTTTGACTAAATAATAATCATGGACTCATTATGCTACAAGTACATGTTTTAACCTTCAAATTGTCAACTATGTACATCATATAGCTGTGAAATAGCTTTTACCATAATTTCTCTATGAATAATAATAGAAATTATTTTTCTCGGCCATAAAATGTTTTCTCTACTGAAGGACCATGTGATAAATCTGCTATATCCCTGGTTCTACAAGTTTTGGGGCCTCCTGGCTCACTTTGTCAATGAATGAATAATCTAAACATCAGGTACAGCAAATTCACTCTTTATCTTCTCAGGATGTGTCTATGACAGTCTATTTACAAGTGAAAAAATTATTAACTAAATAACTACAGATTAATTCATTCTGTGAACATCTGCATTGTTATCTTCTACACTAACCTTGTAATGTAAGGTGGTATGGGAGCATCGACTCCTAACATTTATGATCAGTCTGCGAAACCTCTATGATACTTTGAGAATAACAACTAAGTTAAAGATGAATTTGAGTTCTGGTCATGTGATGACAATGTGTCAGAATTTGTCTCAAAGTAATAGGGAAGGTTGATCATGTCTACATAAAAATTGCAAGGTTTTGGAAGCATCAAAATGAGCAAGAAATTGACCCAGTCTCGTTAAAAAGCACATGCACTGCACACAGAAATGGGTATGTGGGACTGTACACACATGTAGCATGAATGTTCGGGCCGAACACTTCACCTATTTCTTATATTTTGAATGTTAGGTCGTTTGAAGAGCAATCCTTTTCCGGGAACATTTCTACTATGATATTCTTCCAAACTAACAAAGAAAGAATGAGAAACCTCTCAAATTATTTTTCACCTTGACCAGAACTCAACGTTCTCTTTTAAGACTTACCTCTCCATTGCCCATTTATGAGACTGCCATTTCCTCAGGGCTTCTGCATGCTCCTCGGTGGGAAAGTTCGAACTAGAAAGATTTTAGACAGAAAGAGAGAATATCAATAAAATAAGTGAGAAGGGAGCATGTGTCAGAATTATGCACACCTAAGAGAGAGTGTTTGCTTATATGCCTTGTATTACATTAACTGGATTGTGTCCACAGTCCTGGAAAGGCAGAAACTTTCACATGAAGCTGGAATTGCTAGTGGCTGTGGTTCGTGAAGCAAGAAACTTCTGCATAAGTGAAACATAAGTGTAGTAATTCATCTATTTTTGCAGCATGAAATTTTCAGGAATAACAGGTACATGTAAGTGTTCTTTGTTATTTGTTCTACAGGGGTTGGTTGATTTATTTTACCAGACTGCTAAGAAAGCAAGTATATGCATATATAGACCTGTAAGCACCCAGAGGGATCTATGGATCTCCTGGGTTACTACGGAGCCATCATGCTTCGTCTTAAAAAGCAGGTACACAGGAAACTCGGTTTAAAAAGCTCTGATATAACGAGATTCCTGATATGATTACATAAATGTTACCCTGGGGTACCAAATGAAATCCGCCATTTTGTTGAATTATTTAATTTTTTATCAGGGCTGTACAAAGCAATGTACACCAGCGCTGCAGCTGCGGCACCATGATTACTCTGCAGTGTGGTCGTACCTCGGGTGGACACAAGATGGCGCTACACAACGTGGTACCCCGGTGTACAACGGTACTACACCAGGGTACTACGTGGTACAGCATGTAAGAAGGTAATTTGCTGGTCCCAGGTCTTTATGTTCCTTTGTTTTTTTACCCTGATATAAGGAGATTCCTGATATAACACGGTAATTTTCATGGTCCAAAAGTTCTCGTTATAGTGAGTCTCCAATGTAATTATCCATGGGGTGGTAATTTGTGGGCGGCGATACGACAAATGCTCCGGCGACAATTGCTTCATGCTTTATTTCAAAAAGAGTATAGGATTAGGGTTAGTGGGTTTAGGTTCAGTTTAGGGTTAGGTATAGTGTAATGCCACTGTTGATGTAAAGAATTTGGTTGATGCAGGAAATTGATCGTGCAGCAATTGTCACAGGAGCATGTGTTGTACATCCTCACTTGCAGATGATCAGTCCAAGTGCCTCACCTTTGTAGAGCTGGCATGAGGGAAGGTGGGTTTACATCATCGATGGCCAGCATGTTGGCTAGGCAGGATACGTTGTAGGGGTTGTCAAAGCCAAGGGTGTTGTCAAGCATCTCGTCGTAAAACTCTCTCGTCTCTCGCTGAGTTTGTGAGCGCCGGTAATGCACAGGAAGATCACTTTCACTGACGATTCCCTGGAAAATAAAAACCATCACATGAAAATAAAACCTGTGTAAATGGTTTTGACATTTATATCTTGGCATTCGCTGTAAGAGATTCATAGATTGATAGACAGATAGGGAGAGAGAGGGAGAGAGACGGAAGGAGAGAGAAAGAGAGAGAGTGAGTGAGAAAGAGAAAGAAAGATACAAAGGGAGATGGAGAGAACAACAACTTACCTATGAAGTAACAAAGGCAACATATGACAGAGTTTTGAAGAAAAAAAAAATATCTTTAACAGTAACTTAGACTTCTGCACACTTCTCACTGAAATGTAGTGTCTGGAATGCAGAAAATACACTTTCAAGGATTTTATGAACATACACAAAATTTGTATCTACTCTTCTTTACCTCATGGTTAATAGTCTCTCTATTCCTTAAAAAAGGGTTTTTGAACACAACATGTAGGGATATTAATGAGATTCCTGAACATTGCATAGATCACTTACAAGTAGGCTTTCCTCGTTTTGGTCTCCTTGGTTGATCATTGTCAAGATGACCTTCTCGTTGGCTGCATCCGTCTTCACCACTCGGCAGCGAACCACATCCCCAGCCCGGAAGTCCTCCAGCTGAGCTTTCTGGGAGTACCTGTCCCCGAGCTCTCCCTTTGGAAGCAAGCCGACGATATCACACTCTTGAAGGTACCGAACCTCTTTCCCACACAAGCACACCACCTGCACAAACATGCCAAAGTCCTTGATGGCCACAATTGATCCTGCAATGATATCGCCGATGGAAAGGATCTCAAACAGTCTTTTCCGAGACTGCTCGGGGGGAACGACCATGAACTGTTCCATTGGAGGAAGAGTAGCATAGTAATCCAGGTCCACGGTGTCCTGGACGTTTGGTAATGTTGAGGGCTCTTTGTCTGGAGCGGTGGCTTTGTACAGAATGTCTGCTTTCTTTGATATGAAGTTCTGGAGTCTGGATACAAAGCCATTACTGTAAAGAATGAAATTAAGAAGGGGACAGCGTTAACAACAAAGCAAAACAAATACAAAAAAAGCAAATTTAATTATATTTTGCAAGTTTGCTTTTAGCTCCTGTTTATGTTTGATTTCAATTTAACCATCATCATCATCCCCATCCCCCTTGGCCCTCCTCATCATTACTTCAATTTAACCATCATCAGATCATGACTATCATCAGTACCATCAATCGTCATCAGCAGAAAACAACATTGTCATCAATTACCCCTGAGAAATTACCCCTTTTGACCGTCTACTTCAAAGATTCACTGTCTACTTTTGTTTTCATAACAGTTTTTGTTATGACCCAGACACAAAACAAATGGGTTTCTGACTTTGATGAGGCAAATATTTGGCTGGGATAAATTGCCTTGTTGTTGGTGTTGTTTCTTTTATCCTTTTGTAAGCTAAGTCTCCAATATGGGAGAGAGTCTCCGATATCAGCCGTGCGCCTCTAGTCTACTGACCATCAATTCAATTATGATTATGATCAATCATATATAATCAACATCAAGTTACATCATCATCATCCTCATCACAACAATGATTAATGATTAAGACATCAACATAGTCTAGTCACAATCAATATAGTCAATAATTTTACTTTTTTTAGTCAACTGTTTGTTTGCAATTTCAATTACATGCAGTAGTATTCTGCAATGACATGATTCTCATGAAATGATCATGAATGACGAGCACCCTATTCTTACTTTTTCAACAATATTGACTTTGAATTTGAAGGCAGGTCTTCAAACCGTTCATGTAGCTCCCTCGGTACACCAAGAGGTAGAATCTCTGGTGAGGTGTCCGATTTTGATGACTCCTCAGTACTGGAGTCAATTGTTGTACGCGATTGCACATGAACAATATCTCGCATTGTCCCCGTTAAACGTACGCCGTCTTGGTAGGGTGCCACCGGGGTCGTGTCGGGGTGATTCGCACTCGATTCCCGCTCGTCGCATTCTTCGGCTTTAATATCAGCAAGCTGTTCTTCTTCATTCGCTTCATCGACGAAAGCAAACTTTTCCTGTTGATGCTTTTCTGTCAGTATTGAAAGATCCTGGCCGTGCATATGCACGGCTTGCTGATACAAACTCCGTTGCATTTTACGTCAAAGTGGACAACAACTGCCGGCGAAAATTCAGATTTTCTAGCTCATCGCGCAATTAATTTCATTTGGCGTGCATTTCTTACGTGCAGCATATTTACAGGAACTACCTATCAAAGATAGATAGCTCAGTCGATTCAGATGAAGTCGGGGAAACTGCGCAATATCAATGTTTTCTCTATTAAATTTTTTTTTTAATTTTTGTTTAAATTTTTTCTTTTATTTATTCATGTCTTATTTCTTTTTATTCTTTATTCATCCATCCATTTATTTATATTCTATTTATATATTTATTTAATTTATTTAACTTCTTATCATTTTGTTCTTTTCTTTTTTCTTTTTTTTCCCTTTTTTTTTGGGGGGGGGGGGGGGTCCTCAAAGTCCCTTTTACAGAAAAAGCAAAAGCAATAAAACACGCAACAAAATCAATCAAATCTATGAGACAAACACTAAGAATAAATTTTAGTAGACCTTATGCATATAATAAGGCCAAGTAAAATTGATTCCTAGTTTGTCGTCCGAATTTTTCGAAAATGAGGAAAAGGGGCCAAGTTAAGTTCCATTTTGATATTTTTTACATAGAAATTCTGTTAGGTCTTTTTCGACACAAATTTTCTCAATTTAACTTCATTTGTATTGAACATGCATTCCAGTTGCTCAAAACAGGTGACATTGCATTAATTTTCAATATTTTCTTTTACTCCATTGTTTATTAAATGTTATAAGGTTGTTTTGTTTTTGTTTTTACTCAATTTCAGAACAAAAATATCAACAAAAAAAAGAAGAAAGAAATAGATTTGAGGCAGGCCAAAAAAGGGAAAGGATAAGGGCACGAGAGGAATTATAGTTTGGAGCTAATGGCAATTGAGGAGCCGCCGGAAAATGACAAACACATATTTAATCCATTATACGAACATTAATGGGGGAGGGTGTGTGTGTGTGTGGGGTGGGGTGGGGTCTTGAGCCCCCAAATCTCCTTCCCAAATCCGTCACCGAACTGTGAACCACAAGGTACGGTGTTCAAATCCCGTCCACAGCACTGACGTTCTTCTTAGGCCTATATACAATTTCTTTCACGGTGTTTATTTTTAATCATGTTGGAAATAAATTCTGACATTTTAAAGTGTCAGGATTGAGGTGGGGGTCGAAATAATGGAAAGAGGGAGAGGAGAAACGAGGAATTAACTAATAGTCTATCCGCATCTGTGACCGAGCAGAAAATGAGAGATAGAGAGAAGGCGGGGGGGGGGGGGCAGAGAAATTTTACCCAATAGAGCCTGTCCCGAAATAGTCACCCCATTTCACCCATAAGATTTGACCCCTTGTAGTTACTTAGACCATCTAAGCAATTGACAAAATGTTGTCAGCCTGACCGTAGCCATTGGGTTTAGTCCACAGAACCCCCACCCCCGATCCCAAAGTCTGGTCAATTTCACCCCATCTCCCCAATGCACCAAACTTTGTTAGTAGGAAATAGTATGACTGGACAAAATTACAAAACAAAACAAAAACATGACAAAATTTTCAGCCCAGGTACGATATTTTATATGATGCTACCGCAAGCGCGTCCACAAAAAGCGTCGAAAAGGGTCTGTTTTCAGCGTTTAGGCGTCGTCGACGTTTTCCTTAAAAATTGGTGTTTTTCAGCTTCAGTCTCCATTTAGAGTACTATAAATAACAAATTCGGTCTGCGACATTTAGGGTGTAAATTGCATGTTACGAGTATTTTGTTGATATGAATAACACCAATTGGTGATTTGGATTGTTTGCGTACAAATTAAATATGAAAGCACTAAAAGTTTATTTGTACTCGAAAAGCGTTATTTTGTTGTTTTCCTGCTTAATAGGGGTTATTTATTTTAAATGCCATTGTGGGTATATTGTACCAGGTACCATGATATTATATATGCCACTTAGGGTTTTTTTTTTTTGGATGGCGTGATGACCCTCAGGGTATGTTTTTCTGATGTGACGCAAATTAGACTTCGTGCCATTTAGGGTCCATTTTTTAAGTGTGTGGACGCGCTTGGGTAGCACATTTGTCTGAGAGTGACCCCTCCCCCCGGATAATAATCTCGAGGTGCAATTTGGTGCAAATTCAGTGCATGGTTATGTCATATAATGAGTTACTTAATTGTGAAAATGCATGCATGACAAAATATTGTCAGGATTATGTAAACAAACCCATTGTCAATCTGCACTTGTTTTGCAAGACAAAATAGAGGAGCTTGTGTATTTGTACATGTGCCTGACAGGATGAAATGTATGGTACACTCTAAAAACAAACTAATCAAATTTGAATAGGATCCAAATCAAATGGGGACTAAATTAGTTTCTATTCAAATTTTGAATAGATTCTATTTATTTCTGATTAGATTCTGCTCAGAATTGAATGAAAAATAAAAAATGAATAGAATCTATATTCAAAATGAATAGAATAATATGTCCCCATGATGTCATGGGGTCTGAGCACCCCCTCTCTGATGGACAATTTTGTCAGTTTTTATATTTTTGGAATGTAAATTTGCATCCATAGCTCTTACAGTGGCGTATCTAGGTATTCTGGCGCCCGGGGCAAACTATCAAATCTGCGCCCCCATGCCCAAACTCAGATTAATGAGCGTTTTTACAAACTTTAGAAATGATGGCGGTACGTGAAAATGAGTTTTGAGGTTTTAGCCCAAATTTGATGAATTATTGTATAAGCGAGGGAGCAACGCGACCGACTATAGAGAGGCAGATTTGTTTTCTTTTCACCTTTCAAATTAAATTGTCTTATGTAATTTACCCTTAGAAAAAAATCCAAGGAAATACAGTGACCTAACAATATATTTCTTTTTGAAATGTTGAAAATTCCTATTTTGGGGCGCAAAATGAATGGAAAACCTTCTTTCGAATTTTCTATATACTTTGAAAGTGCTTTTTATGCACTTATTCTCATCTGCATGGGTTAATGGTTAACACTTTAAAAGCACTATTGAGGGTGCGAAATAGCTTGATCCTGAACATAATTATGCGAGGGAGCAAAGCAACCGAGCTTTGAATAAACTTGGCTTTTCAAACCCTATAAAACACCAATTTTTACGTATTTTTTCCTTGACTGGGCGAAATTACCCTCAAAGACCATAAATTTTCTTATATTCTCCCCCTTTTCTTTCTCTCCATTGCGTTTTTGGCGCCCAAGTGCCGCCCAGAGCACGTGCCCCCTTGGCCCCCGTAGATATGCCACTGAGCTCTTCCATCTGACAATATTTGGTTCCTTGGCTTCAAGGGGAAAAATGTACTCTAATTTTTAGGGGCCGTCTGGGCGTCCATCCCGACCGAAATTTTTGTATTTTTTGTGTGTTTTGTCTGTCCCGTAATACTATTTCCTGCTGACAAAGTTTGATGCATGGGGGAGATGGGGTGAAATCGACCCGACTTTGGGGACTCTGTCG
This sequence comes from Heliocidaris erythrogramma, assembly GCA_025617745.1. Taxonomy (NCBI): domain Eukaryota; kingdom Metazoa; phylum Echinodermata; class Echinoidea; order Camarodonta; family Echinometridae; genus Heliocidaris; species Heliocidaris erythrogramma. The sequence goes on along the minus strand of CM046871.1, from coordinate 27,443,902 downwards.
GGGGCTCTGGGGGCTAAATTCGACGGCTAGCTAGGGTCGCGGCTGCGACAATCTTTTTGTCAATGACTTTAATAGAATGATCGAAGTAACTTTAAGCCAGGTCAAAACTTATGGGTAAAATCTTGGGATGACTAGTTCGGGACAGGCTTCCAGACTATAAGAGAGATTATAATGCTCATTAACTTTATAATGATGCCCCAAACAAATATGAAGAGGTTTTTAATATTCCTTGGTTTGAAATGTCTATAAGGGGAGGGAGAGGGAGTTACCCCATGAGTCAACATTGATCACCGGATACAATTTCATGATTTGGTGCATGCAGAATACATTAGTTTTACACTCGCGCACAAATGCACAGTTATACTACGTAATTTGCACGCTCTTTGGGATAAGTAAGATATCTTGCGCTAAGTGCCCAACATGTGATTGTACAGGCTTTTCAGTAATATGTAAATTCTTATAAAATAATTTATTTATACGCTTAAAACTCTGTATAATTCATCAATCAATATTCTTGGAATTTATTCATAAAATTTTTATAGTACAATAATTTGTGTTTCATAATTTCTAAGGATATATCATATACATATTTATGTGAATTACTTGAAAAATCAAATGAAGTTGTTTGACACGTCGAGAGGAAGGAACACTACCTTGTAACTCACTTTTATAAGACTTTGAGGTCATTATTGATTTCCTAGATTAGCTGTGTCAAGTTTTAACTATGGTATGTACAGTAAAATATCCTCAATTCAAATTTAATCAACAGATTATGGTGTTTAAATGGTACCAATAATAAAATTCCCATGAAAACGAGTTGTTCAGTCCCGGACCTTCATTGTCGTGTTTGTTTTGATTGAGTTAACACAATATATCATTATCAAATATGTGTGGTATTTTTAGATATTTGCAAGTATTTCCTTGGCAGTAAATTAATGTGTCTGAATAAGATAAAATAAGCTGATAATGAATGAAATATGGATTATACCGTTGAATGGGAACCACTGACTCATTACTGATAAGTGTAGGTATGTGCAAATCACTCCCGGGTACATTTCTGTAAAATAGTTGGTATTTTCTGTCGCATGTACTAAAGGTATGGGGGGGAAAATAAGATAAATATTTTAAATACTTGCTTTCAAATTCAGCCCTTAAAAATCTCACTCCTACCTCAAATGGCCGTTAGGAAGAACTTTTGATATTTTCAGCAAAATCCAAAGTCAAAATCTTGTCCAAAACCGGAGAAATCCCCGCCGATTTGTTTCGCGATCGCGTGTTGTTTACAAACTGCCGATGTCTTAGACTAAAATCGGCCAATACAATTTTTGTCCACGAAGAAACTCGGGATCGCAAGCGCACATCGATCTTTACGATCGCGCACACAGAAAATCGGGACTTTCCGTGTATGCCACATAGGGACCGAATTTTTAAGGACAAAACTCTTTTGGGGAGATGTCAGCACCCGCGGCGACCAGGAAATGTACACAATGACTCCGATAGCTCGTTTCGCGAGAATCAACAGTAAATTACGGATTTGATTTTTGGAAATATCTTTTCCAACATCGGTGAGTTGAATTTATTGTATTTCGTGGATATTTAGTGGTCGGTTTTTGTAAATTAAATGCCGACTTTGAGTGAATGTTTGTGACTTTTGTGCAGTGGTGTTTTAAAAAGTTGAGGTGTACGACTGCCTACATTATACACACGAAGTATAGGAATGTAGCTATGAGTGGTATTTTCTGTCGCATGTACTAAAGGTATGGGGGGGGGGGGAAATAAGATAAATATTTTAAATACTTGCTTTCAAATTCAGCCCTTAAAAATCTCACTCCTACCTCAAATCACACCACGAATAGTGGTCATATTGACCACTACGAATACAAAATGCAAAAATAGTTCGTATTTTCTGTCGCGTGTAGTAAAGGTATGGGGGGAAAATAAGATAAATATTTTAAATACCTTACTTTCAAATTCCGCCCTTAAAAATCTCACTCCTACCTCAAATGGCCGTTAGGAAGAACTTTTGATATTTTCAGCAAAATCCAAAGTCAAAATCTTGTCCAAAACCGGAGAAATCCCCGCCGATTTGTTTCGCGATCGCGTGTTGTTTACATACTGCCGATGTCTTAGACTAAAATCGGCCAATAAAATTTTTGTCCACAAAGAAACTCGGGATCGCAAGCGCACATCGATCTTTACGATCGCGCACACAGAAAATCGGGACTTTCCGTGTATGCTACATAGGGACCGAATTTTTAAGGACAAAACTCTTTTGGGGAGATGTCAGCGCCCGCGGCGACCAGGAAATGTACACAATGACTCCGATAGCTCGTTTCGCGAGAATCAACAGTAAATTACGGATTTGATTTTTGGAAATATCTTTTCCAACATCGGTGAGTTGAATTTATTGTATTTCTTGGATATTTAGTGGTCGGTTTTTGTAAATTAAATGCCGATTTTGAGTGAATGTTTGTGACTTTTGTGCAGTGGTGTTTTAAAAAGTTGAGGTGTATGACTGCCTAAATTATACACACGAAGTATAGGAATGTAGCTATGAGTGCCTCAAATGGCCGTTAGGAAGAACTTTTGATATTTACAGCAAAATCCAAAGTCAAAATCTTGTCCAAAACCGGAGAAATCCCCGCCGATTTGTTTCGCGATCGCGTGTTGTTTACAAACTGCCGATGTCTTAGACTAAAATCGGCCAATATAATTTTTGTCCACGAAGAAACTCGGGATCGCAAGGGCACATCGATCTTTACGATCGCGCACACAGAAAATCGGAACTTTTCCGTGTACGCCATAGGGACCGAATTTTTGAGGACAAAACTCTTTTGGGGAGATGTCAGCGCCCGCGGCGACCAGGAAATGTACACAATGACTCCGATAGCTCGTTTCGCGAGAATCAACAGTAAATTGCGGATTTCATTTTTGTAAATATCTTTTCCAACATTGGTGAGTTGAATTTATTGTATTTCTTGGATATTTTGGGGTCGGTTTTTGAAAATTAAATGCCGATTTTGAGTGAATATTGGTGACTTTTGTGCAGTGGTGTTTTAAAAAGATGAGGTGTATGACTGCCTACATTATACACACGAAGTATAGGAATGTAGCTATGAGTGCTCACGGGTACATTTCTGTAAAATAGTTGGTATTTTCTGTCGCATGTACTAAAGGTATGGGGGAAAAAATAAGATAAATATTTTAAATACTTGCTTTCAAATTCAGCCCTTAAAAATCTCACTCCTACCTCAAATGGCCGTTAGGAAGAACTTTTGATATTTTCAGCAAAATCCAAAGTCAAAATCTTGTCCAAAACCGGAGAAATCCGCGCCGATTTGTTTCGCGATCGCGTGTTGTTTACAAACTGCCGATGTCTTAGACTAAAATCGGCCAATACAATTTTTGTCCACGAAGAAACTCGGGATCGCAAGCGCACATCGATCTTTACGATCGCGCACACAGAAAATCGGAACTTTTCCGTGTACGCCATAGGGACCAAATTTTTGAGGACAAAACTCTTTTGGGGAGATGTCAGCGCCCGCGGCGAACAGGAAATGTACACAATGACTCCGATAGCTCGTTTCGCGAGAATCAACAGTAAATTACGGATTTGATTTTTGAAAATATCTTTTCCAACATTGGTGAGTTGAATTTATTGTATTTCTTGGATATTTTGGGGTCGGTTTTTGAAAATTAAATGCCGATTTTGAGTGAATATTGGTGACTTTTGTGCAGTGGTGTTTTAAAAAGATGAGGTGTATGACTGCCTACATTATACACACGAAGTATAGGAATGTAGCTATGAGTGCCTCAAATGGCCGTTAGGAAGAACTTTTGATATTTACAGCAAAATCCAAAGTCAAAATCTTGTCCAAAACCGGAGAAATCCCCGCCGATTTGTTTCGCGATCGCGTGTTGTTTACAAACTGCCGATGTCTTAGACTAAAATCGGCCAATATAATTTTTGTCCACGAAGAAACTCGGGATCGCAAGCGCACATCGATCTTTACGATCGCGCACACAGAAAATCGGAACTTTTCCGTGTACGCCATAGGGACCGAATTTTTGAGGACAAAACTCTTTTGGGGAGATGTCAGCGCCCGCGGCGAACAGGAAATGTACACAATGACTCCGATAGCTCGTTTCGCGAGAATCAACAGTAAATTACGGATTTGATTTTTGAAAATATCTTTTCCAACATTGGTGAGTTGAATTTATTGTATTTCTTGGATATTTTGGGGTCGGTTTTTGAAAATTAAATGCCGATTTTGAGTGAATATTGGTGACTTTTGTGCAGTGGTGTTTTAAAAAGATGAGGTGTATGACTGCCTACATTATACACACGAAGTATAGGAATGTAGCTATGAGTGCTCACGGGTACATTTCTGTAAAATAGTTCACATTCTGTTCGCAAGTGACATCGCCTCTGCATACATCCCAATTGAAAATCAGCTCTCTCGAGCGAGCGCAAATCGGCGCAACTTTCTCGAGGCCGTATTTGAGTAGCCCAGATTCTGCACTTTCGATACATGTAAGTTTCAATGTGGACATCCACCATCCAGAAATTGATATCATCGCTTGAAATTTTAGAAAAGTTTTGGCCGTTTTCATCATCGAATTTCATCAGTAAAATGAGTAAAATATTTATTAAAACAGTGAACATAACTTTTGTTAATTATCAAAGTATGAAATGATTCATTTTGACTAGATTCTAGACATGCGCCAGCTTTCAAATAGGTCACGCAGGAAACTCTTGCACAGCGGGTCTGTCAGAAGCCAGGCCGCCGGTAACTCAAAGGAGCTCCAACGCACAGCGTTGGAGCTCCAGGTACAACTATCCAAAGTCGACCTAGCCCATTTTATGGCTAATTGCATCGCTTAATTTCGGCAGGTAAGATTGAAATTTGTACTTACACTTTAAGAGAATTACTGTAACTATGTAGCAGGCTCTTTGATTTTACGATTTAACGATTGTTTCGATGAAAAAAATGGAATTTCCTCGCCGAGCTGATCTTTTCCCCGTACTGTACCGTCGATTCAAATGACTCGATCGCACTGTGTGTAATGTACCGTATATACGTCGCTGACTCGATCACACAGTGCGATCGAGTCATTTGAATCGACGGTACAGTACGGGGAAAAGATCGGCTCTGCGAGGAAATTCCATTTTTTTCATCGAAACAATTGTTAAATCGTAAAATGAAGGAGCCTGCTACATAGTTACAGTAATTTTCTTGAAGTGTAAGTACAAATTTCTATCTTACCTGCCGAAATTAAGCGATGCAATTAGCCATAAAATGGGCGAGGTCGACTTTGGATAGTTGTACCTGGAGTTAGGCCGCCGGGTGCGCCGGGCCAAGAGCTGGCGCTCGGTCGATGATACCCCGCCAGTGGTCTGGCTTCTGACAGACCGCTGGACGTGGTGGGCGCGGCAGAGATGGCGCATCTGACACTGGTCAAATGTTTTTGTCGTGAATTATGATTTATGAATCAAACATATCCGCATTTCTATGAATTTGACTGTCATTATACTTTCTTTTCAAATATGATTATGTAATTCTTGGGGGAAAAATAAATTTCAACTTTCTCTTCAATCTGAATTCAATTGATTAAAAATCAAATTGATGAATATTTTTATTAATTATTCTAATTTAGAATTAAATTAAAAAAAAAAATTATTTTCAGCTTTTATTTTGTGTTTGTTAAATCATTATAAATTAAAAGGCACCCTGAATCAAACTCTATTTTAATGTGTTTTTTTATACATAATATTCTTCGTTTTCTACAAATACAATTGTAACAAATATTTTCCATATTTCGCATAACATAAGTTAATTAGCATAAATCAATATACTTACTGTTAAGAAAGTAACTAATTAGTAGCTGTTCCAGGCTCAATTTCAGCTTTCCATTGATACCTAGATCACTTCAAAAGTCTCAGAAATAGAAAAGTTATGCGTGTGTTTATAGTGTGACATGAAATTCCCTCCATATTGGTCACACATTTTTTCATGCCCTCCATTGGTTTTACATTAAGACAGTGGCCGGAAATATGGTTGAAATGACAGGACTTAAATTATCATAACTTTTTAGTTACTTGACCAATTTTAAAGTTGTTAGTGTCATTGGAAAGGTCTCTTAAAGAGCTTTCCTATGATACTATTTGTATCAAGATGTATGCAGTTAAATTTTTTTTGTCACATAGCTAATAAGTGATAGTAAGTGTGCACACACTTTCTTACAATACAATTGTCATGATCGTGGAACTGGAAAGGAGATAAATAAATTATATGTGTTGGCGAAATGATGAATGCTTTGTCTCTGGTTTGAAGCACTTGCTTGGAGTTGTATCTAATTTTACAATAATGCAGAAATATATATTTTGCATTTCATATCAACAATTTGAATAAATTGAGTGTTACGAAAAGTGTAAAGAAATGCTACGAAATATAAAATTAATTAAAAAAATTAATTGCTGTAAGCTTTAATTTGTGAATCATTATTGATCAGAAGTGTCCAAAAACTTTTCATTAAACCTGTTTTGACTGATCAGCAAGATAAGAAAACGATGAACACAAAGTATCAGTTACTGGCTTTTAAAGGATATTTAAATGAATAATTTGATTTCATTTTGTGATAGGACTTCTCAAAGTTTTCGGATGCAAACTTTGATGTCAAGGACTGGGTGAATGCTGCATTCAGGGCTCAGAAAGACTCCCCAGAACAGAAAGATGTAAGTACACTTTATGGCCTCAGCACATCAAATGCCCCTATTGGGTCATGATGTACACTCACACTTGTGCAAGGTTATTATAGATAACCTCGCACTCCATACTTCATACATGTACCTTCATACCACAGAGAATTGCCTCCCATAGAGAGTGTGTGATCTCTAAGCAAATATGTGTGCTAGAAAGGAACAAGATCGCTGGCCAATAACCGCCTGAAAATTTCACTCGATCAAGGTGATAAAGATCATATTGAAGAATCTGGCAAGAGATTTATTATCATCCAAAAATGTAGAAGGAAGAATTTTCTGAAATTTTGCTGATTATATTGGCGTTTTAACCTCTTCGACTTAGAGGTCGTGACTGACACAGCCCCACATAGTGATGGTTCCGTGAGTGGGCTAGTACTAGATTTTTGCATTAATGGCTCATGACTCCTGGTTGAGTAAAACAGGTGGGGTAGGTTTTTCTTACATATGATGGCATTTTGTCAATCTGCAGTAATTAAATTTAAAAAATGTAGCAAATGTTTATACATGTTGGTGATTAGTGAAGATAGATTTCCCCCTTTCTTTTTTTTTTTTTTTTGGGGGGGGGGTGAGGGGGAGGGGTGGGGGTATGTGGCTACGTTATAAGATATAAAAGTTCAAAGACAATAACTTGGCATGGGCATGAGTTAGAGGTAAGAACTCACAAGGTTAATACGAAGGGGAGTCTGTTAGAGATCGTAAAAAGAATAGCTGATGAAATAATTTGTGCAATGATACATGGAATGCTCTTTCATTTCTTGTATCACAGGCCCATGCAGCAACACTTGTCATGAAGTTACAACTCTTCATTCAAGTAAGCATATAATTAATAGACTATGTGCCATCATCTATTGATTTGTTCAGGAGGAAACAAGTTCATGTACATTGAAATCCAAGTTTTAAAGTGTATTCTCAAAACCTTCAGCTATCAATTTTAGCCGGAGAGAAAAGGGCTTGACATCATTATGTTATCATTTTACAATGAAACTTGTAAGTACAGTCAAAGCTGCTTTAGCGACCACCAGTATAGAAGGGCCACCTGCCTTTAAAGACCACAATTTTTGTTTCCCTTGAAAAGAGTTTCTCGTTGAAATGTGTATTAAAGGAACCTGTATGCAGAGACCACCTGCTCATAAAGACCACTTTTCTTGTCTCCCTTGAGCAGTCTTTATATACATGTTTCACTGTACTTTAGAGCAATGGCTCAGTGAAAAGAGCAGTGGTCTTGATTAAGAGGTTTCTGGTTCAAAACCATGATAATATACAAGCTCTTTGGCAATGTCATCCTCTCCTGTCTAGTCATTTAGATGGCAGTTTTACAATGGAGCTGTACAAAGGAACTGCATCCTGATGCTTATTATGCTGGTTTGCATTCAGAAAAAAAGAAGTATCTATAAGGTGTTAGGAGACTATAACATGTTATGAATACTTACAAATCTGCTTTTAAAGAGTGCAGATTATAATTAAATACGGGGTTTAGGATGGTACATTGCTCATAAGAACAATTCATCCGTATTATGAGCAATATCAACAATTAGAAGATGTCAATGTCTTCTGCAATTTCTTTTACGTCTCTCCTCTTAGGAGGTAAATAACTCTTTGGAGGAAACAAGTCAGCAAGCATTGCAGAACCTGCCTCGTGTTCTCAGAGATGTGGAGGCTGTAAGACAAGAAGCGGGCTTCCTCAGAGATCAGATGCAACTTGTAAAAGAGGACATCAAGAAGGCAAGTCTTTGAGGCCTTTCTCTTTCTCTCCCTGGGTATCTTTGTATTCAGGCTATACATGTGTCTGTCTTTTGATGTTTTTTTCTTCACATTTTCTCCCTTTATTTCTCCCATTGCTCTCTCTCTCTCTCTCTCTCTTTATCTCTCTCTCTCTCTCTCTCTCTGTATGATCCTGTCTCTCACTTTGTGTCTCTGTCTCTCTTTATATCCCTTCTCTTTCTCTCCTTGTGTCTATGTCTTTCTCTTTGCCTCTCTGGCTCTCTCCCTCTTATCCTTACCTTTGAATGTCTACCAGGTATTGCTTAATTGCTACAAAAATTGGAAAATGAGATGTAATTGTGTTAATAATACACGTCTTAGCGCTTTAAGTAGTTAAAACAGGAAAGGCACTAATTGAAGAAAACAGCTATAATTATTATTATCATTATCATTATTATTATTATCATTTTTATGACATAGGTAGAGGAGGATACATCCGAGTCCATGAAGATGCTGCTGGAGATTGATACCATCAAGTCTAGGATGAAGGCTGCATCCGATGCCCTTCAGGCAAGTGACCCAAATATTCAACATGGGAACATTTCTGTGTGAATGATTATAGAATGAAGCTGTTTATGAAGATTGCAGAAAGGAGACAGGAAAAGCTCAGTCTCTGTATGCCAGTAGTCTTTATGTACAGGTCTTTTAATACGTATTTTAATGAGAAACACTGCTCAGAGGAAACGAGATGGGTTTTTCGTAGTCATGGGATCTGTCCATAAAGGTGGTCGTTAAAAGCAGTTCTCACTGTAATTTTACTATACACTTATCGGGGTCCAAGGGCAAATGACTGAGATTTAGATTGACCCCCCAAATATGAACAATAAATCCATGATTACGAGATCTAGCATGATTTTAAAAAATGGTTCGATGCTAATGTGTCTGGTACTCACAGATAGTTCTTTATGGCACGAAAAAGAGACATGATAACGAAGCTTTTCGACCTGCACTCATCAGGTTATCACGCAGGTATATAACAAATTACTTGAAATCAACTATATTATACTCGGTGAACCCGGACGCAACCTAGACGCCGTAATTTCAGAACAATCGCAAAGCTTGGACGAACTCCTTTTGTCTGCACAGAAGAGGTTCTTGCGATTGAATATAAGCAGCTTCCAGAAAGCGTAAATGCGCTGAGCTTCTGGCCCGGGACATAATTGAGAATTGATCGTCGGCATAGCTTTGTGCGCAAGCTGGATTGTTCAGCAAGTGGAGACCAATCGCTGAATCGCATTTGGCTATCTTTGGTCTGTTAGCGTGCATTTCAGATTTGCAGGCATGGACGGGCTGCATGCGCTGATTGGTTGTACGGTTCCTAATAATCGAGGGAATGTGTTGTTTAATGCGATCAGCCAACCGCTGAGAAGTACGGCCCACGTACCTGGCATCGCACCGGCACTGAAATTGGTAAATAACATTACTCAAGTGGGGGGTGGGTAGTACATCCTTGCTAGTTGACGGTAGCATCCTGTGTGTAGAAAACACAATGCGTGTCGAAACCGCGTAATAGCAACGTGACACTGCGTGTTTGATCTGACTGGCGTATTTGTCAGATACCTTACCCTTCCAGGGTAGTTTGAGATACACGGGGCATTTGGCAGGTCCAAATCTGGTGTCAGATTTGGATTGTGCCTCCAGCGTCCGTGTTATGGTGCGAGATATAACATGCTCAGGGTAACCATTGTCAAGGAGAATAGTTTTGATTTTCGCGATTTCGCGATTTCGGGAGCTAAATCTGGTGCCAGATTTGGACCTGCCAAATGCCCTGTGTATCTCAAACTACCCTGGAGGGGTAAGGTATCTGACAAATACGCCAGTCAGATCAAACACGCAGTGTCACGTTGCTATTACGCGGTTTCGACACGCATTGTGTTTTCTACACACAGGATGCTACCGTCAACTAGCAAGGATGTACTACCCACCCCCCACTTGAGTAATGTTATTTACCAATTTCAGTGCCGGTGCGATGCCAGGTACGTGGGCCGTACTTCTCAGCGGTTGGCTGATCGCATTAAACAACACATTCGATTATTCGGAACCGTACAACCAATCAGCGCACGCAGCCCGTCCGTGCCTGCAAATCTGAAATGCACGCTAACAGACCAAAGATAGCCAAATGCGATTCAGCGATTGGTCTCCACTTGCTGAACAATCCAGCTTGCGCACAAAGCTATGCCGACGATCAATTCTCAATTATGTCCCGGGCCAGAAGCTCAGCGCATTTACGCTTTCTGGAAGCTGCTTATATTCAATCGCAAGAACCTCTTCTGTGCAGACAAAAGGAGTTCGTCCAAGCTTTGCGATTGTTCTGAAATTACGGCGTCTAGGTTGCGTCCGGGTTTACCGAGTATAATATAGTTGATTTCAAGTAATTTGTTATATACCTGCGTGATAACCTGATGAGTGCAGGTCGAAAAGCTTCGTTATCATGTCTTTTTTTTCGTGCCATATTGAAATTTTGCAGTACCAAGAAATTAGATAGTTCTTTGCTAAAATGTCTATAGAGAATGTGTGTGTATTGTAGTTATTTTCATGGTGTATTTAGATGTGATTGATATGACTGATATATATTAATTGCTTGTACAGGAAGCAGATAACTGGACCACTTTAATGGCTGATGTAGATGAAGTCTTTGCTAGTCAGGATGTTCAGATGGTAAGTCAGTCTCAGGACCCTTTGTCACTTTTCCATCAACTCTTCTTTGTTTTTGTTCTCTCTCTCTCTCTCTCTTTTTTTAAAAAAAACTTTTATCTTGATCTTGATCTTGGCTTTCTTCTTCTTCATCTGCATCTTTTTTTCCTCTTATTTCTTTCTTGTTTACCATTTTCACTTTTTCTTCTTGTTCTTTATTGTTTTCTCTGTATACAGAGATTATCCCCTTGTCAATACTACATGTCTCCGAAATCCTTTTCATACTTCTTCATCTTTGTATTCTTTATCCATTCAGTTCTTTTTCTTCCTCTACTTCTTCTCGTTCACCGTCTTTATATTTTATATTTATTTATATCTCAAGCGTATATGTTTCAGCATAATGTTTGCATGCCAACTGGAATGTTTATTCATAGCTTTTTAAATAATTCATAATTGTATTCTTGATGGGTTGCGTTTTCAAGGTCTTGTTACTTTTCTGACATTCAATGAATTAATAATTGGGGAAACACTCTGAATATATTTTTATGTTTCCTGGAAGACTGTTTTCTGGAAGTGCATTTTGTCTTAGCTCAAGCTGCATTTTTCTTTTTCATAGACTTATAAATAATTCATAATTGTATTATTTATGGGTTGCCATTTATAAGGTCTCGATGCTTTTCTGACATTCAATGAAGTAATCATTGGGGAAACCCTGTGATTATATTTTATGTTTCATGAAAAATCATTTTCTGTTTCATGAAAAATCATTTTCTGTCTTAGCTCAAGCTGTATTTTTCCTTTTCCATAGACTTATAAATAATTCATAATTGTATTCTTGATGCGTTGCCCTTTATAAGGTCATGTGACTTTTTTGACATTCAATGAAGTAATCATTGGGGAAACCCTCTCAATATAGTTTTATGTTTCCTGGACAACTGTTTTCTGGAAGTGTATTTTGTCTTAGCTCAAGCTGTATTTTTCTTATCCATAGACTGAAGTTAATTGTTTTAAGAAGATACATGTCCCTGTCAGTACCTTACTGTAGTTATCTTAACTATTTTTGCTTTGTTTCTAATCTACAGATTGCTAACAAACTACTGGCAATGCAGCATAGTTTGGTAAGAATACTAGATACAAAATGTTTTTTTTTATTAAAAAAAAGACAAAACTATTCATGTTTTTTCTCTAATTAGTCTCTAATTTGTGCTAGAGCAATTCCACATCCCAATCATGAATTATTATCTGTTAAGACTTAGTGTGGAGTCTTTGCTGTCCTACATGTTAAAGATTTTGATGGATTTAAATTTTACAAAAAGTGCTCATAGACCCCTCCCCCTCACATTTTACAATATTTCTGTTATGTAAAGTGCTCACTGTAGAAAAATAGCCCTTGTCCATCTTGGACTTATATTCAACTAATAAAGAGTAGTTGTTAAAGGCTCTTAAAGTTCCATCCACACATACATGTAGATAGTCCTAAATTATCTTTTGTTGTTTTTGTCTTGTATTTACTGTAGAGCATGTTGGCCCACTGTGGTGATTATGATGAGAGATGTCAGAGTCTGGAGGTCTTGAAGAATCGTCTAGAAGCCCTTCTTAGTCCTCAACTTGTCAGTGCCTTCAACTCACATTCCCTTGGTGAGTACTGGGCCCTGTTTCATAAAACTTATAACAACTGCCTCATTTCTATGACAAATTTGTTCTCTGCCAATCAGATGCTAGTATTTCAGTAGCTTACACTGTCATTGTAACATGTTATTGATAACAGCTTTTATGAAACAGGGCCCTGATCATGATCCTACAACGTATCACGTCTAGGAAATGTGAGTCAGTATGGAGAATTTTGTAAACCCAAACAAAATATATCACAATGTATTTTGTCAGGGATATTTTGCATTTGTATGCATTTTATTTAAATATTTGCAAAATATTTGGTCAGTGTTCTTTTATGCTTTTCTATTTTTAGAGGCTGCACAGAGATATATGAAGATCTTCAAAGATATGGACAGACTCTCACAGCTCAGGAATTACTACTACAAATGCCACAAGGTAAATGGTAGTTGGATACTTCTTCCTTCTTCCTACGTTATTAGCTGATCAGTTTTGGAATAATTTTAAATGTAATCATGAGTTCTGTAAACATTACATGTAAAAGGCTACGAATGATTGTCTTCCAAACAAATTTTATGATTAATAAAAAATATATGATTACCCTCTCTCTTTCTTTTCGTTTTCTTTCTGTGTCTCTCTTCTGCTCCCTCTGCCTCTCTCTATCCCTCTCATGCTTATTCTCTTTGTACAGAGTTCCTTACTACTTCAGTGGCAGCAACTACAGGAGACCAACAGAGAAAAGGCCCTTGCAGAATGGCTACCTACATTCTATGAAACATTGCTTACAACATGGCACAGAGAGGTACATGTATAGTTTTAGAATAATATAAACAAAATGTATATCATATGGGTCATGTTCTTCACACACTTGTTTTCTGGTGATAAGGTCCATGATATCTCTTAACCACATGTATATGTGTCTTGCTGTGCCAGGATATACAAATGTTTGATTAGGTACTAGATAATTAAATTTGTGATACATGTACCGTGAGAAAAGTTTTAGACATTGAAATGAGAATTTTGTGTCCAAATGTTGTGTGAACTCTGACCCAATCTTGACCTTTATACATGTAGGTTCAGTGGTGTGATCAGGTCTTCCCTGATGCAGTGCCCATGACGTGTGAGCTCCTAGCCCAGACCCTTTCCATCTCCAGTCTTAGCTACCAGCATTAACATTTTTTGTATATGACCTTTGACCCAATGCTGACCTTTTTACACACAGGTGCAGTGGTGTGATCAGGTCTTTCCTGATGCAGTCCCCATGGTCTGTGAGCTCCTAGCCCAGACCCTGTCCAGTCTCCAGCCATCGCTACCAGCCTGTATGGACTCTGCCCTGCAAGACAACGCCCTGCTCAACCTCATTGACCTCCGTCAGGTAACTCCTGTTGACTCTAGGTGATCTGATGTTCGTTCTGGCAACAATTTCTGCGGGCTTTATTATACCCCTGCCAAATGAAGTTGAAGGGGGTATATATACATGTAGGAATCGGCGTACGGTCGATCGGGCGGTCGGGTGGGCGGTCGGTCGGGTGGGTGTTTGGTCGGTCGGTCGGTTGCAAATGTTGCGCATCAAACTACTTCCTCATTTTTTGAGCAATGCTCGTGAAATTTGCCTCAGACATTTGTCTTGAGATGAAGATGTGAAAGACATATATTTGGAATGTGTCGGAAAATGCGTTGCCATGGTAACACCATATGGCAATAGATCAGATGAAAATATTGCGGTTCAAACAACTTCCTCACTTTTTCAAGCAATGAAATGCCTCATGAAATTAGGCACACGCAATTGTCCTTGTGGTAAAGATGCCCAAGACATATTGTTTCAATGTGTGGCAAAGTGCGTTGCCACGGTAACGACATATGGCAATAAAACGGGGAAGTATTGCAGATCAAACCACTTCCTCATTTTTGGAGCAATGCTCAGGAAATTTGCCACACACATTGGGGCGGGGTTTTAATCACCTTTAGTGATATCTTTGTTTCAGCAAAGATATTGGGTTAGGCGAGGATTCCAAATCCTAAGAATGCCAGATTGCAACCATATATTGCCCTACACTAGAATCCTTCTTCGCTGACCATCTCCCTGCACAGCAATCTAAGAAGTCGGTATATATTGTGGACGCACAGCTGATTATTGCTTTTAAACATAGCTGTTGTATATAAGTGTGCTGGATAGGGCATGAAAATTATTATTTTTGAAAAAAAGAAGTCACAGCAGCATATCAATATTTTTTGCTATTCATCCTGTAGAATAATAGAAATTTTTTTTAGGGGGGGGGGACTTATCAAAACTTTACATGAGCTTAAACAGACTTATGGATAAAATTGTGTACGTATGAATTTTACCTACTCTATGTACTAAGCCTGAGTCGAATCGATTGGTTAGCCGGTGTTCGATCGAAGACATCGAATCCCGATTTCGTTTTGGCAAAACCGGTGCATCGATTTGTAGTCCGCCAGATTTTTGACTACCGTAGCCACCATGAAAAAAGCAAATAAAAAAAGAAACTCCGTAACATACAACATATAACATATATACTAGTCTAGTTCTGGACTCTTTTTATTGATTTTTTTATTCGCCGACTATACGCTATAAGCCGAGTGATGGCGCGATCCCGAGAACCTGTTGGCCCGTGCAATTGCTCCACGCTGACGACTTTCCCTGAGATTTTTCAGGCAGAGCAATTAAAATTGGCCGTGCCTCCCCAGCTAAAGCGCTATACTAGTCGGCGAATAAAAAAATTAATAAAAAGAGTCCAGAACTAGACTACATATATACTAGCAGAGAACGTGAGGGCGACTTCAAACTGTTGGCTAACTTTCGCTAATTCGCTCGCGGAGGACGTCGCGCTTTACCTGTGCTTTCTCTATGGAAAAATCGTTTTGTCGTTACGAACTGAAGTTTACGATAATATTCTTGCACTCTCTCTGCATTGTCAATTTGACAATTGTATAATTGAACATGATAAATACGGGCATGAGTACGAGTGTTCCTACTTAATTCGCAATAACTATATCACACTCTCATCAAATTGGCAATTACTTCTTGGAAATGATCTGAAGCTGAATGAAGTCATGAGCGATGAAAAGTTTATTTGGTATTGTTTTGTTTTTTTGCATCGAACAAACGTGTTCCATTCAGCTCTCCAAAGACAAAGTAAGATTATTAATTCTTTGAATTTGAATCATTGTCGGATGTGTCTACAATGAGCATCGCTTCGTGCGACACTAGAGTGATATTTAAGATTTTGGCTAGTCCGTCGTGATTTTTCTAGCCATTGGCTAGCGGCTATCGTTAATGTCGAGCAGCGAGAGCCCCCGCGATGCCAGCGGACCGGTCACCGGTGCATGGTGCATGCACTGCGTGCAACTGTGTGCAACTCTGTTTTCACCGCCCATCATTTATCGATGCACCGGTATTCGACCGAATCAAAGCCGTCGAATCCCGGATTATGAAATATTCGATATGACCCAGGCTTACTATGTACACTATGTTTTTGTCTGTTTTCGTTGATCTACAGATCACATTGAGATTCATCAAAAGTTTAGAGGGCGCTATACAATCAGTGACAGGTGAGTCTTCAAATTGTTCATGTTGTCAAATGCAATTGAATTGTGTTAAATTCGGTTGCCAGTTCTGTTAGTTTAACAGGTAGTTAACATATATACCATCATATTCCTATGTGGCAGTCTTGTGTTCGATCCATGGCAAATCTATTTCTTCACTATTTTTTTGTGTAACTAATGAACTATTCATTCCCCCATCCCCCTAAAAACCCCTAACGACACAATGTCGTCTATGAGAATGTTGTTTTTTTCGTGCAGATACCGTACTAGTTAGCTGCCATTGCTATTATTACCCACGCCGATGAAATCGGCAGGGTTATGTAAAGGGCTCCGTATGTTTTTTTTTTTTTTTTTTTGTTTGTTTGTTTGTTTGTTTGTATGTTTGTTTGTTTGTTTGTTTGTTTGTGTACAAGATAACAAGAGAACGGGTGAACGGATTTGCACCAAATTTTCAGGGAATGTTCAGAAAGTGACAGGAAAGAATCGATTAGATTTTGGTGATGATTGGTTGACCCCTGCAAATTCTGTGTGACCTTGAACTTTTGACCCTGTAGTAAAGTATAGGAACTTCAGTTCAGAGAGTGACAGGATAGAAACTAGAAAGTTTGATGACCCCAAACTTCGCCTGCCGATGCAGAAATATTTTGGTCAATCAAAACACTCATTACTTCGTCTCACCAAAAATCTATTTCAGGTTTATGAATTTTAGAAGACTTTTAGACCCATTATTTGCTATTTCACTTCAAATCCGCACGAGCCTGCAATGAATATTCAAAGCCAACGTATCCCAGCAACAAGGGATTTTTCGCGCTTGAACTGTACTCTCGTTGCGAAATCGAAAGCGGCTAGGTATACGGTATACGTATAGCCTAGCACGTCTAATTTCTCCTATTTCTTATCTTCTGTGCATTTCTGTTTATTTTCCCCGGTTCTTTCCACTTTGTTGTGGAAGTTTTTGTGATTTATTTTATCCTGGTGGACGTGTAGTACGTGATTTTAATTGTTTTCGGTGAAAATCTGGTGCGTTTGTTCGACGTGAGTGAGTCTATCGCACTCGCGAGTGTTCGCGTGTGTTGATCTGAGTGAGTGGCTGAGTAGCTGTAGTGTACGGGCCGGCTGACTGTAGTACTGAGTGAGTAAGCTCTGTGCCTCGCATGCACGTCATTTTCAAGTCGAGATCCAACTTCTTTTGTCGTCATATTTATTTTATCCAAGCCCGATGAAAAAAAAACAACAACCCGAATTGCAATGTAAAGATAGAACATGAATACATTTACTAACACTGACATGACTGAACCAAGGCCGTACGCAGCGGGGAGGGGGGGGGGGGCAGTTGCCCCCCCTGCCCCCCCCCAGAAATTTCAAAATCATACTTTTTTTAAATCGGGTTTTAGACTTCAAGTTATGGGTTCCTTTGAAAGCGATCATCTTGCCCCCCAGGAAAAAAATTTCTGCGTACGGCCTTGGACTGAACACTGAATACAAATTGCTAACATTTTTTTTCTCACCACGCCACGCTCTCTGACATGTCTAATCAATTACTTTTAGGGGAGGGATGTTTCAATAATAAAATATCTTTTTCAGAAGAATTTTTTCAAGGGTGGGGACACACAAAGCTATGACCTGGATATGGCAAAATTTATTGGGGGGGGGGGGGAGATGTGCCTCTTGTTATCCCCTTTGAATGGCTACTGCTTACAAAAATAATCGCAACAAAACAAAACCTATTGGGTTAAGGCGTGGGTCTGCCGCCTTTGACGGCCTTTCTAGTTCCAAATGTTTATGGGTGCCCATTAATTTATTTTCCATGCAGATACACTAGTTGGTGGCCATTTTGAAGACCTTGTACATGCCATCCATGCTCCCTACATCCCTTATCTGATTCGATATGGCTTCTATGAGGAAGAACACTTAATCCAAGAGCTCTCAACTATCAACATGGCAAGTGGTGTTCTACTGTAATTTTGCAAAAACAAATCAAACAATAGCATAAATTCACTTTTTTAGTTAATAAATTTGTTTCAGATATACTTGTTAGAAATTGACATGCTTAATTAAGAAACTATATCCAACAGACAAAAAATAGAAATCCAATAGATCGGGGCGGTCATCCGGGTACTTTCGTTCAATGCCATTGACAACCGATGAAAACACAGAGATTCTTGCATGATCAGCAGACCATCAAACATGGCTTGCTCGACCGAATGCTCGACCGAATCATCGACCAGCACTATGCCGAGGCTCATGGGCCTGATAAGAGTCAAAAGCTGTTACCAGGTTGTGTGATCAGCATTTGAGCAGGATTCGAGCAAGCACGAATATTGTTTTCATCGCTCTAAGGGTTGCTAACCGGAAGTTATGTAAGCCCGCCCCAACCTATAGAAAAAAAATGAAATCCAACCCTTGTCGCTTTAAATTTATAAAGAAAAAAAAAATAGATGAAAATGTAAAATATCAATTTTATCAGCAACGACAAGTGCGGATTATGAAGAGAGAAAGAATGCATTGGCAAAGACCATGGAAGCAAAGCAATTAGAATGGATGAAGTAGAATCAAGGTTACAAAAAAAACAGATGAAAATACCAAAGTAATTTTACAGATGTGGATGAAGATATCTTCTTAAAAGAGCAAAGAAAAAACCCAAAACATACAACAGTTGGGTGACACATAATAATTGAAAATTTGTATTATATTTATGTCACCTCTTCTTTCACTACAGGAAAAACGGGACTTGATAGACTGTTCACAGTTGCTATCTGATTCACTCAATAAGATATTCAAATTGACAAATGAGGTAAATATCAAAAGGACCTATTTGAGTCGATATAAGATTTGAGTAATTGTAAAATAGACTTCTGTTTTACTTGGAAGGGGATGGGGCTTGTGGAAATGGAGGAGAAGGAGGTATGAGTAAATAGATATGTTATTTTTCAGATAGCAGTAATGAGACTAATGCCATGATTGTTTTTATC
This sequence comes from Heliocidaris erythrogramma, assembly GCA_025617745.1. NCBI lineage: Eukaryota > Metazoa > Echinodermata > Echinoidea > Camarodonta > Echinometridae > Heliocidaris > Heliocidaris erythrogramma. The sequence continues at coordinate 27,424,594 of CM046871.1, read as the reverse complement.
GCTACTACAAAAAATATTTTTCGCCAGGCCTTCAAAATTCGCTCAGTGGGGGGGGGGGGGGTTATGGGGGTCCAGTTTCCCTCCATAATTCCCTGACAAGCAACAAAAAAAAAAAGCCTTTTTTGGGGGGGGGCACGTGCCCCCTGTGCCCCCTGGATCCGCCACTGTGACTGCTGCTAACTTCTACAAGGATGATGATTACAATGATTGCGATAATAAGAATGATAAGAACTATGTCAATGATTACTACTACTACTACAACTATTACAAATCCCACTACTTTAAATAGCATTTCACTGATAATACGACTGATACAAATTATATGAAATGCAAAAAGAAAAAGGATTGGATAATAATACGTGTAAGTAGGTGTGTGAAGTGTTATTTGCAGAGGTCTTTGAAAACTAACAAATCTCTTTAAGCTCTAATTGCCAATCTGTACATATCTTACTGAAGTGCATTTTATTCAGTGCAATGCTTCAGTATTAATGTAGATGATAATTTCATAATGAAGTGTTAACATGAAGTGATGTCTTTGTTTTGTACAGGCTTCGGATAGATGTACAGCCTTTACAGGAGGATTTGGCATGGCTGGATTATTATCAGCACTCAAAGTAAGATTCTGCTCCTGTTGGTTGTTTTTGTAAGTTATATGATAACTTTCACGTAGAGCATCTTACCACAATACAATTTCTAAAAAGAGAATAGCCATTTAGATAGGGATAGTAATGCATGTACTTGTTAAATAAATAAAAAGGAATACTATAAAACGTATGTTGTTGTCAAAAATAATTGACTGATCTTCTATAAATTCCAAACTTTTAATATTTGTTAAAACATAAGAATCTAGTCATAACTTGGATTAGAGTGTTAAGCATTTTGGTTTTTAGTTAAAATATGCTAGGGGGCACTTTCTTACGGAACTGTCTTACGGAATCCCATGCTAAATTTGAGATTGATGAAAATGGGAGCATAAAGATAAGACTAAAATCCTTTTGATCCTCTTAAAAGGCCACATTCAGCTCATACTGTCAGAAATTTGACAGAGCCCTTGAAACGTTGAGATCAGCCTGCGGACTTGACCCAGGAAGCAGTAATGCTATGGTGACCCATGCAGGGGCAGAACTCGGCGAGGACTGGAGCAAGTTCCAGAATGCTCTCAAGATTGTTCAGACATGTGGTAAGATTATATGGATATTTGGCAGGGCTCGTCTAACAGGTGCCCTAAATCTTTTAAAGTCCTGTCTCCAAAATATTAAAATTTTAATTAACAAGGGGCGCATGCATACAGACCCAAAATTTCTCAATTGAATTTGACCTGTTGTTTCTTAACTGCACCATTTATTGAGGAGGCATGATGGCTCAGTGGTAGAGCAGTGGTCTTGTAACTGGGAGGACCCGGGTTCAAAACCAAGTGGATGCGCTAGTGCCCTTTGGTAAGGCATTCATCCTCATTACCAAGTCCTTGGGAGAGGACTTAAAGCCGTTAGTCCCCTTGTTGCTTACTTACAAGCATACACATGCTTTCTTAGGAGTCAGGTAAAATAAACCAACAAACCTTTTCAAACTTATTGCCAAAATGAGACTGGGAATTATTTATGCAGAGCCCTGATATTAGGGTAAGGATGTGTTGCATCCATCGTTGTGTTGTGACTAGAAATATTTTAAAATTGTGTATTCAGCAATGTCCGATAATACCAATTTATAAAATCCTCTTGTGGATATCTGAATCAAGTTTATCATTATTAAATACACTTTTTTTTTTTTTTAATAGGTGAATTGTTGTTACAGAGTGAGGAGTTTGAGCTTCAGTTGAGTAGCAGTCTTCTGCATACATGTAGTAGCTATAACATCCAAGTCTTCTCACCCACATCACCAACTAAACCAAGGTACAGCCTATTCAATGCTATACATGTATATGTAAATATTTAGACTTTCCAATGTTATGATTGATCATGCTGTTTGATCCAGTATCATTAAAACCAACCAAAGAATGATCATAAAGTATCACCCTTCTCTTCTTCTCTTCGCATTTCTTCTTCATCTCGATGCTTTTCAATGTATCTATTTTGAGTGGTTCCCCCAAGGTTACATAATAGGTCCACTCATGTAACCATGAATCTATACAATACTGATAGAATACAAATGTATTGGAGATTCATGTTCTTCAGGGAAAATTTCAAGAGTGAGCACACCTCATCATCTTTCAATCCAATACCAGTCACACTTCACAATCTGCCAAACCACCAAATAATACACTTGTACAATTTCAGACATGTAATTATCTTGTGAGTAGCAAGTCAAAGCATGAATACCCTAATATGTAGATGTTCTGTAACAAAATATTTATATATATCTTTTCCCACTGCAGTGTATTACACAGCAGCCCTTTCAAGGAATACAATTACCTAGCCAGAGAAGACCCAACACAGCATGCTGCCTTCCAAGAACTCATCCTCAAACTCAGAGAAGGTCAGTCCCACATGTCGAATTTAGTGATGTATTATTTCACTCTTTTGTCACACCAGTTAATCTTCCATAATGACTAATCAAATATCTTCAAAGAGGTATTCGCATTTGAGAAAAATGTGAAAGAAATATGTCACACCATGTTGTATTTCATAGCTACATGTATCATGCTGTCCATAATATATAACTTTGACTTTGTGTCATTGCCCAATGTGGTTGTACGACATACCCTCTGCGGACAATGGCTCCATGGTCAATGTCCTACACTAACTGAATTCTGAAATTGAACCCTAGACCTAACAACGCTAACACTATACAGTCAAACCTGCTTTAGTGACCACCTGTCTGTAAAGACCACAATTTTCGTTTCCTGTGAAATTTGTTTCTCATTGAAATTCGTATTAAAGGAACCTGTACATAAAGACCACCTGCTCATAAAGACCGCTTTTCTTGTCTCCCTTGAGCGGTCTTTATGTACAGGTTTCACTGATTTTTTTGATAATATAAAGCCCAGAGAAAATATTGCCATTGCATATGTCGGAACAACTTCACAGTACATGTACATGTATGTAATAATGTTTTTCTCCATTGACCTTTCATTCTTCAGATGAGGGGTCATCGTTGCTGCAAGAGCCGCTGGAAGCCATGTCAAAGATCACAGAGCATGCTCACAAGCTTGCCTTTGGGATCGTCTTCTTTCAGCTTCAGCTTCAACTGTCACATGTGTCACAAATGGAGGTAGGAATGAGGGGTTAGCCTCCTGACCTAGGACATCACACTAGACCAACAGCCCACAAGACCAACAATGTTGATCTAGTGAGCCCTCAGGAAAGTTGTCAGTAGGTGCACCAAACCGATCTGGGCAATTTCATGGTTACTCACGTTACATTCTGAGAGGTTTTGAGTTACATCTTAAGCACCTGTTCTCTTACTACAGGTGTTAGGTAAATGAGTGTTAGTTACAACAATGCACACATATTAGAGTACCTAATGCCAGTATCAAAACTTCAGAAAAGGAAACATACCTTCTGCCGTCCCTGCAAATGTTCGGTTTAATACTTGGGTTACATTATTAATAAGCAAAAATGTAACGTGAGTGACCACACATTTGCAGGTTTGGCAGAATGTCTATTTCTTCTTCTGAAGTTTTGATATAGGCTTTAGGTACTCTAATATGTGTGCATTGTTGTAACTAAAACTCATTTACCTAACACCTCTAGTAAGAGAACAGGAGCTTAACTCACAACCTCTCCAAATGTAACGTGAGTAACCGTGGAATTGCCCATATGTCGGTCTTGTGGGCTGTTAGTCTCTTGGGACATCTTTCTCATGGTCCTCTGACAACCTTTCTGTTCTGCTGACCTTTTCAGAAGCCCTATCAAACTGACATTGTTGGTCTCATGGGCTATTGGTCATGGCTGTTAGTCTCGTAGGCTGTAGCCTTCTGACCAGGCCCTCTTGCCTTATGAACAAGATGAACAGATGAACAGAAAAGAAACAGATGAACAGAAAAGAAACAGATGAACAGAAAAGAAACAGATAAAACAACTGCTAAAAAAAAAAAATTGTGGAGATTGATTTTTCCAGTGTCTATTGAGAAAAAAATTTGTGAAACTTTTAATTTTTGCTGATGTGTTCAATTCAATAATATTAAGATGTTAACCTTCTGCATCTTTCACATTTTAAATCTCTCTTTTACTACACCAATGTTTTGTTTTCTCGTATATACACAGGTTTGGACCGATAAAGGCGGAATGCTTTCAGCTGATTTACCCACATTCAGTTTGTCTCCTCTAGAATATATCACCAAGGTAAGCCAAATATTAATTCATGATTAATTTGTCTTTGTATTAAAGGACAAGTCTAAGGTATTTTGTCCCATACGTTACCAGTCTCATCAAAGTTTTTTAGTATATTCCAAGATTCTATCTAGTTGAAAGCCCAGAGCTCAGATCAAACCAAATATCATGGAGATGACATTTGTGATGTTACACTTTGTTTAGTTTTCTTTAAATTCTCGGTAAGATATGGATTAGCAAAGGACCAAATACTTTGCTATTGTAAAAATTGAAATAACAACCACTGAGCCCTGTTTAGATTATAACATTGTAATCCTTTTTATCTGTTCTTACTTCTAGATTGGTCAGTATTTGATGACCCTCCCCCAGCAGCTGGAGCCCTGTACAAGTCAAGATAACCCAGCTTTGGAGAAAGCATTAGAAGCTAGTCGCTTACCATTCCCACCCTCACCCGGTAAGTATCGTCAAATCTATGTGAATTTTTTTTTTTTTAAGAAAGAAGAAATATTACAAATATAAATAAATGTTTTATAGGCTTTTGACAAGTTTTGACAACTTTTTAAAATAAATATACGCACACGTATTGTGCGCCTTTTAAGGCTTTTGAAGAAAACTTATTTTCAATCAATTGTCATTACCTGCCAAAGGCTTATAACTGAATTCTTTTACATTTTAATCTTTTGAAGGCTTGTTTAAAGTTTTGCCTAATTTTCACTACTGACACTGGATAACTTTCTTTTTCTTATATGTTATATATGCATGTTCATGAAAAAAAGTTAAAATAAGTAAAGCTGTTTGTAAAACGATAGTAGTTTCAAGATTTCAAAGTTTGCAACATTTCCAACTTGACAGGCTCTCCAGAAGTGGAGCATCTTGCTGATTACTGGATTGGGTCTGTTGCCAGGGCAACCATGCATACCTACGTCGAGGTCATCCTAAGGATCAATGACCTGACCCCTCAAGCAGCCAGGCAGCTTGCAACAGACATAGGTAAAAGACAACTGATAAATTAAAGGTTCTGACAGTAAATGTGACACAAGTGTGAAATAGAGTAGTGATAAAAAGTCCTTCCTCCAGCAGGAGAACGAAATAGGCTAGATAGATGCATGTAGATAAAATGAGAAGGAGATAGATAGGTACATGTAGGGACAGGGTTTTCAGCAGGAAATTGTTCACTCTTGGTCCAAACTGAGTGAAATGTGGTCTTGCAGCATCCCAGCGGGTGGTTTGGGGGATCAGAGCAGTTTTTTTTAGCCCCCCCCCTGTCTTTTTTTTCTCTGAAATCCTCCCATGTTTGGTACATGTATAAGCACCAAGGGTGTTATGCCCTGAGGAGAACCCTGGTTAGATAGATATATAGACTAAGGTGATTAATATATTACCGAAGAGCCAAAGAGTGCAAGACGAAAAGCTTTCTTCAATGGCATTTTTCAAAAAGCAGATACCAATCTAACCACCAAATCGCTCAACCCCAATAAGCCTGGCTTGAAAAAGTGTCGCAATTGCGCAATTGATCCAAGCTAAAGTTACTCGGTTGTAGTTGTTAATGATATCCAATTCAAGGTGAGGTGCCATCGATGTGGATCAATCAAATCTGTATTATGTAGGGTTTATGTATAGTATCACTGACACAAATATTGTAATGATTTTAAGACTTGTTTCAACATTCATTGGTTGTTGTTGTGGTTGAGATTCCTAGGTGTAATTTCAACCTCTTCATGTTGTTAAAATCTCTTTCAGACTATTTGTGCAATGTAGTTGATGCCCTTGGAATCCACCCGTCTCAGAATCTGAAGCACATCGAGGAACTGCTCAAGTTGCCTCTCTCACAGTGAGTTTATATACAAGGATTTCAAGCCTTGCTTTCTGTAAGGGGCATTGCTAGAACACTTTGAGTGGGGAAGGAGGGGGGGGGGGGGGTGAAGTATGCTTCTCACAGCGAGTTTCATTGGGATCTCCTGTCCTGCTTTCTATAAGGAACAGTGTCAGAATGTTTTGAATGACGTGGTGTACTCCTACTCACAGTGCATTTATACAGGGATCCAACTGCTTTCCATATGAAGGGGCATTGCTTGAACATTTGGATGGGGAGAGGATGGTGTATTCCCTTCTTGTAGTCTATAAATGTATCACTAGAAAATTTGAATTGGATGGCAGTGGGGAGTATGCCCCCCGCACAGTGAGTCTATACATACATGTAGATGTATACTTCGGCTTGCAACATGTTTATCGGGTATCCCAAGAGCTCTTTAAAGGGGGGGGGGGGGGGGTTATATTATGTGTTACTCATCTTTATATCAGGGGCATCGCTAGAACATAAGGGGTTGGGTGTGCGTAAGCCTATACTCTACTCAAATGGAGTCTATGCTATGCAAGAATTATCCTCTTCTTGTGTCCTCTATCTTTCATGTTTGTCGTCTTATTAACTGTCATGCACATTCTCGTTTTGTCTTGATACAGGTATGGTGAAGTGAAAGGAGTAATTCCCGACAGGCTGATGCATGCCATAGCTAGCATGAGGAGCGGAGCAGAGTCGTAGCTTGTGCGGATACAACATGTTTCGATGGAATAACTTCCACGAAGGTCACTTGTCTAAAAAGACTGGCATTCCTCGAACATGTTTCGATTCATTTACAAATCTAGCATTCACTACTTGTTGAAGAAGTCTCTTAAGGTGGAATAAAAAATGATGCAAATATGTTGGAGCCAATATTGTAACAGACCTACAAAGTACTGTTATTCTACTGGACCCACATCTTTGCATTCTATTGTTTTTTTTCGCCCCGATATAAGAAGGTTTCGATATATCACTGTAATTTGCTTGGTCCCAAGGAGTTTGTTATTACAAGATTCCACTGTATTCAGAGATAGTGGTGGTTTTTATCCTACATGTATCTGTCCTTAAAAAAAATTTTGTTTGGAGAGAGAATGTTTACAAATTTCATATTTTTTTTTCTTTTTTAATGTGAGCATTTAGAGAAATGCTTTCTGAAAGAGGTTTAAAGGCACACAACTGTTGTCATCCATGTGTACCTGTAGTTTACTACACATTCACAAAGGCTCCACAAGTTTTATATTGTATGGTCAGATGCCCATGTCAGCCATAACACCTTTCTTTTGCAAAAGAATGCTGCTGTGCGATGTACGTTAAAAAAAATGCAATAAACATCAGCTTTCTGTCTTTATTGTAGGAATACCTATTGGTGCAGAAACGAACCAATATATGAAACATATTGATAAAATGTCTTATTTTAGCGCTTTTATTTCCAAGACTCAGAATGTCATCTTTTATGTCAACATATTTGATGGTTTTATTTTACCTGTCTGCTAAGAAAGCATGTTGATACTTGTAAGCAACCAGGGGATCAATGGCTTTGAGTCCTCTCCAAGGGACTTGGTAATGAGGGCAATCTAACTCATTTCAAGATATCAGGAATAATAGAGTAATCATTACATCAATTCTTGCTCATTTTCAAGTAAAATTCTTTGGGTTGCAGGCATAGGACTACTCATCATACATATTGTGTATTAACCTGATGGATACAATTTGGTTCTGATGTAATACTAATTTGCACCCCCAGCTCGAGTATCGTTGGAGTAGTTTTGAATGGGTTAATTAATACACTGAACTGTAAAACCAGAAATTTTTGTGACTTCACTCTTTCGTATATTGTCATTGAATGCTGTTTTTCGCAACAAGACTCTTTTGCGAATGGCAAATGTCTAAACTAAAGCTGCTATTCTGCAGGTAGTGGATCAAATGATAAAATGTCATTCGAAATCATGCACCTTCCTATAATAAGGTGCATCTACATGCACTTAGCATTATCATTATACATTTCCTCAACATTTGTGACCCAACGCCTCAAAACCTACAATAAGTCGCCAAAATTATTTTTTTTGTTTTATACATTTTCTGAAAGTAGAGATTCTCAGCTTTCTAATGGTATATCACTTGCCTAGTTTACTCATTGATAACACCTTTAAATATCACATTTAGAATCAGTATGTAACCAGCAATCGATAACTCCTATTCAGAGAAAATGGCCATTTAAGTTCGGAACAAAAGAGTGCTAAACCTTCGCTCTCTTTGTGCGCCCAAGTAAAACTGGGTATTCAAATGGCCATAGCAACCGGTATGAAGGGATTATCAGATTAGGTTGAATTTTGGCACACTGCTCCAGGAGGACCTATTCAATACTCACTCCAAAAATCAATTTAATACCTTTAGAGGTAAAGTAGTAATTTGGCATTGAATGAAAGTATTACAAAAGCTCTCCAAACAGTCATGTGAAAAATGAGTCATTTTAAAATGCCCAAAAAACATATTTCTAAGTCGAATTACGACTCACAAACTTGAGACATGATAAAATGATAATGAAACTACCCATTTCTATCAAAAACAGAAAATCGACTGATCCAAGCAAATTTACTTTTTTGGGCTGTTTGCTACGTTGTGGTCCGTGCGACTTATTGTAGGTTTTGAGGCGGCGGGTCACATTTTAAAAATTATATAGTCAGTTTCAATTCATGCATTGCTCCCGAAAGAAAGTTTGGGAGGTGGTAAACTTGTGAAGTTATATTTATAATTATTGTGCCCAATTTTCCCATTTGAAACACTGGCTAAACTGGGCAGTTAGTGTGATGTACATGTGTGTAAATATAATGTACATTTGCATGTCGAGTATTGGAAGAGAGAGAAAAGAAAGGACTATGTATGTAAATGTCTTTTATATCATTCCTATGTGTACATTGATAGAAATCATGTATTCTATATGTTGATGCAAATGAAATAAAGCATTGACCAAAAACAATTTTTAACTCCAGTGTGTCTTCCATCTAAGATATAAATATGTTTAGAGTCACCGCAAGACATTCATTTTTCTCTTTCAGAAAGAGGAAAAATTAAAGCTTGATATTGATGCACACTCCCTCATCCCTCAGTGAGATATAACAGATTTTAAAACTGAATTTCACCACTTTCAACAACACAGCCAACTGCCATTTTGTCCAGATTTCGTGATGACTTGTCATAAATTGAATGATCCGATGATCAAAAGACCTTCATACACATGGAAAGATGTACACAGTGAAACTAATTTCCTGTCCATATAATATATATATTATTCCATATCTCATACATGCATACATTCAAATAACAAAGGTCATCAAATAACACGAAAATCATATTCTTCTACGATACCTATCTATAGTAAATAATCACTGTACGTATCAGAAAGAGGTTACCTCAAAAATGACAAATTTATAGTACTTTCCACAATTTGACTTGTACAAATAAGTCTGATAATACCCAGATATTTGTATTTTTTTACCTCAAAAATTACCTATGACATATGATACATGTAAATATAGTATACACTCATTTAATACACTGGAATGCTGAATCATACAAAACTCAAAAGAAATTGAACTTACATGATACATGAACAATATATCCATGTACATTTGCATGCAACTGAAATATTTTTTCTGTCTACACAACGGATCAACATAGGAAATATGCAGTTAACAATTACAGACACAATTCGAACTATTGCTTAAAATTTTCTCGTCATTATGCTACACATATTCAACCAATGGAAACGAAAAAGGGAAGTTCAACTAAATGAGAAGAATAGTCTCAGATTTTCTCATCAAAACAGATATTTCAGAGATCATAGATCTCTTTTATATTGCCGTTAGCTATGAACATTGCCACTTAGTTTTTGACATGTACATACATGAATTATGTCTTTTCCCAAACCTATTATCATCCCATGCCTTTGAAAATAGTTTACACCTAAGATCTGAAACATTACAAAACAACCTTAATTTTTTTCACTGGCTTCACAACTATCACAAACATAATTGCATAAATAAGTTACAATACTCATTTAGTATCCACCATTTACATGTACCATCTCAATTCTTACTGATCCAACTAAACTAACTGTATTAGATAACCCATACATGTAACTACACAGTATGTGTGGGTAAATGTACAGGGAAAAGTTTATTTTGGCATGAGATGAAAAACAACTTTCAAATATGAATAAATTTTCCGTAAAATATTTCTAACTACGTGTGCTAATCTTCAATACCTCTAAGATAAAAATACTGTCAAAACAAAACAAGACTTACAAATGGCAATACATTAATAATTCTTACAACATTGCAAATGGTGTCCCTCATTTATAATGATGCACCTCATATTCTCTTAGAGCCATGTGTAAGCTCCAAATCAACAATAAAACAGTCAAGGTCCAGTACAACATTGCATGGGTTGAGCATAGAAATTCATAACAGGACAATGACCATACAAAATTCAAACTAGGGTAATGACAAATATTATTTGCCGAGACCCAGAAGGGCCTTGTATCAGATCATTTAACAAAGAATTGCCACCTTCTGGCTTTCAACAGACGATTATGACTGCCCAGTTTCAGGGAATGGCCATATCAGTTTTCTCGTTCTTTCTTTGAATAAATGAATAAACCATGTTTACTTGCCATAATAGAACCCATGATGACTGTATTCAAATACGATCCAAAATCAACATAATCAAACGCATCTACAACTGTGATGGCAGCTCCTCCACTTTGACATATGGAGCCTACACATGGCTCATAAACAAGATTCAAAACTAAGATTAACTTAAGAATGATAGAAACTGGATGAACTGATTATCATCCAACTGCCTTTTCAACCAGAGATACATGTACCACACTCCGTATGTCCTGTGTAAGTGAGTGTAGACTAGAGGCAGTAAGATGATAGTCACGATTGATATTCAATTGTCAAGAGTTGCACAAGTATGTCTTACAGGTATATCTATTTAGGGCTTTCAAAATTTGAGCATTTGAGCATTTTCAAAACTCTGTTCCAAAACTATTCACAAAAACAGAATTTTTTCAGGGGAGGTATTTCAGTGCCAACAAAACCAAGTTTGTTTCAATTGACATCACTATGAAAACTCCTTCCCTTGTTAAAGGGATACTCAACCGCAGATTGTGGACATTTTTATGCCGCGAGAGGGCGCCGTGATCGTTACCTGATCATGCCGTTGCCCCGCGGGGGACAGACTGGTCGACGCACAACATGCACGCTCCGCCAGAGCTCGAGCTCGAGTGCGAGATGTACAAGTGAATGGGGCTTATGCAATCCTGACTTTCCCCATGGCCGCCTGGTGGCGTATCCCTTTAACTTAGGTTATGGTACAAGCACAAGATAATTTACATATTACCTAGAGGTCCTGAAATGAAAAAAAGGCATGTTTGCTCTATCAAAACTACATTGTCCAATACAAGTTCAGAGCCCTGTTTCATAAAACTTGTTATCAATAACAACTGCCTCATTTCTACGACAAATTTGGTCTCAGCCAATCAGATTCCAGAATTTCAGTAGCTTGTATCAATTATTGTAACTTGACTCCCTCTTTATTTTCAGCCCTACCACTCCACTGTACTGGACTTGTATGGTACTGATTCCTTTCTTTTACCCCTTGTCATTGCATTGTTCCTTATCCTGTTTGATGTTGCCTCCCCATTTATCCTTTGCTTCCACAGATTACCCACACTTGAGCTTGGGGCTCATTACTGTCCTTGCATCTCCACGCCTTTGTGTTTGTTTTAATCCCCCTCCACACCTACTTGCCTCCTTGCTTTTGACTCCCCACACTCTCCTTTTGTTTCCATTGTTTTGTGCCCCCAGCCCCCCCCTTACAGTTCCTGTTACATGTATACTGTTTTGTGTCTGTAGTCTATATTATATGCTTGTCTTGTTTTTTATGTTTGTCTTTTTGCCTCTGACAAAGATTCTGCTAGGATCGAAAGCTCACGCCCCTTTTGACTCCTTTTTATTAATTACAAGTTTTATGAAATGGGGGCCCAGAAAATGACATGAGGCAATACTTGTATCACAAAGAAATAACTTGGGTCTTTGTAGATGCAACAACGAATGAATGCCATTTTGGCTCGAGTTAAAACAGCACTCGTGTCTGTCAATGGACATTGAAACTGGAGAGGCCATATGTCAGAGGTTTGAGGCCTCTGGTGTATTTTAGTGCACTAATGACGTGGATGATTATAAGGTATCAATTTATTCAGCCCTCAGAAAGGGCTTAGAGCAGAGAACCTTTGGGTTTTCTTACTCAGAAAAACATGTTCCTCTCTTAGGCGTCATAACAGAAGTGTAGACTAAACCCAAACCCCAAGTAATGAATAAACTTTATGGGCAACTCTTCACAATGGTTCAAATTGGTAATATCTTGATGATAACATATATTTCAATAATCTATTCAAAACACACTTGACTTTAATCTATCTTGATCCGCTGGCTGGTCATTCGGTAGATGATGGAATCGCCAGGGTCCATGCTACCGAGCATGTTGGCGACGACCACGACTGCGATCACGAGGATGATGCCCATCCAGAGGAAGATATTGAAGAAGACGGGGAAGGTGTCGTCGTAGTATGGCGCTACGTTTAGAGTCGATGGAGTGACGTTGGTGGCTATAGGTGAAGGTGTGGGTCCTGCAGCAGTCGTCTGTAAAAGAAGAGAACAAGAACTCTCAAACAAGGGTGGATCCAACAGTGTAAAAGAGGTCTTTCATGGTGGACCAAACTGGCACAAATTTGAATTTCATATTGATATTCCTGATGGTGCCATATTGGCTATGTTCGGAAGCTGATGTCTATAAAAGAGGAACAAGAAATCACAAATAATGAAGATCGGATGCTGCAAGAGAAGTCTGTCACATAGGAGAAAATGACTACAAATTTCGAACTGATATTCATACTGAAGTTCTTGTTAGTGTGATAAGTTATTATACAGAGGTCCTCTGGATACAACTGTAAAATTAAAACATAGGTAGAAAAAAAAAACAGCACAAAGTATACATAAGAAATATGGCAAAGCTGATAGTGGTTCCATAGTTTTGCTTCTGCAGGTTAAATACTGTACAAAAAAAAATACACATATTGAGATATAAGGGATTTGCAAGGTGCTTAAGCAACTAAGTGGCAAAAAAAAACAGGCTGCAAAAAAGTTAATGAGGGATACAAAGCTAGTTTATTTCAATAAGGACTTTGAACTCAGAACCCTTTTGTTTTGCAAACTCTTGTTCATCCTTGGGCTAGGATTTATTTTGGAGGGTATCACTAGGTGTACTGAAAAATGAAAAATTTGGTTGTCATGGTTACTTATTTAAATGAGAATCAATAAAAATGCTCTATTTCCTTGAGTGGGAGATGGAAATTTTGTGTTGACTTCTCATTACTCTTTTTCTATTAATATCAGAACAACATGATGCTGTCTATTACTTTCACTTGCAAATGGTAGTCAGATAAATTGGCTTCCCCATCAGACATTTGGAATTTCAAAATAAGCTTTAGATTCCATAAGAGATGTGAAATATGTGCATCATGGAAAAAAAAAAAATTTTGCTAAAAGTGTCATTTTTTGAGAACACCCCTGCTTAAAAATAGTTTGGTCCAAGAACTATGGGACCTTGGAAACCTCTGAAGAACCAAATTTCTAATAACTTTTGATGTATTTCATGGCAGTGATAGTCTTTCAATTATTTTCATAATAAAATACATTTTGTGTTATGGAAGGACAAAATGCTCACTCTTAACTGATCATGCTCAGAGTCATTCTATCAATGGCTCTGAATAGAGCTATATCCAGCCATTTTTCATTCTTAATTTGTATATTTGTTTGTATTTACATGTATGTGTCTTGATTATTTAAATCAAACAAAAAATAAATCCAAAACAAACTAAACTTACTAGATCCTCCAGTGTGGTAACGTCAGGGGCAGCGGTTGTACTACCTGCGGACTGCAAAATTATTTCGGGAATGTGATTGGGTTGGTATATTACGTGACAGTCTGAGGATATATCTTAAATTCAAGCTTGAAAAATGGTGAAGCAATATTTATTAAGGAATAAATTTTGTTAAGCTGAATGGTGCGTGTGTTATGAAGATTTCAAACAAGACAATGTGAGATGGTTAATTGATGGCTAAGGAATGAAAAAGAAGTGATCGGTTAATAATTTTCGCATTTCTCATACATTATGCTGTGGCAGTGGTAGAAATACAATATACATGTAGAAGTACATGTAATATGGTAAAGTTGTACATGTTAAAAACAAGGTGAAAATAAGCAGGCTAAATAAACAAATTTACAGTATTGAATAAACTAGACAATGGTATGGATAAAACGCTGCATTTTGAGCCTTGCATTTGACAAATATGAAATATCGCAATACTGGCGAAGCCTATTGTTTCTGTATCAAGAGCATGCTACCACTTTTTTTAATGAAACAAACCAATAAAAAAAAAAAATTTAATGAAATAAGAATAGTCCATTCCCCCACACAAAGAATAAGAAAAGAACCAAAACTCAAACACATGTGCCAAAATGAAAAGAAATATTAATAATAAAATCGTAAAGTGATTTCAAAATAAGTTAATTCCAAGACACTGTACATATGTGACCCGGCACCACAAAACCACCAAAAAGTTGCAAAAAATAATTTTTCTGATTTTATCACATTTGGATAGAACAAAGTCTCAGCTTTAAAATGATATATGACTCATTATAATTGAAACTTTCTAACCCTTTTAATTCAGCGAATGAAATGAGCTTGTAAGAGATGTTTGCTGTTATTAAATAGGGAGGAAATGAGCTTTAAAGTTGGGGCCTATTCAAGCGTGCGGAGTAAGAAAACGAGAGAGAAGTCGATAGAGAGTGAATAAAAAGGCCATAGCACCCACTATGAATGAATAGTCGGATTAGGTTGATATTTGGTAGGAGTGTTAAACATAGTTTATTCATTCTATTGCCAAGACTTCAAATTGTGAAATTTAGTCCGAAAGTTATTATGATGCAAATGAGAGTGTTTTAATGGGAGATAAAACGTACATCTGTGGCCTGACAAGTGCACAAGACAATGCCTATTCACTCCATTGGGGTGTCTTTCTTTGTTCACTGTTACATAATACTGGTTTGTTACCTGTGTAGTCCTTCTGTTATCATACACTGAACTTGTAATTTAGCCTATAATTAACTTAAATAGAACCTACTCTTTTTCTTGTTCACATATGCAATTTGTTTTACATAGAATAGATACTCTTTCCTTGCTCACATGAATAAACTTGATCGTTCGTTAGCAACAAAATCCTTTTTCAGACTCTGTTTCGTCATCGAAATGGAATTTCAAACTGCTCTGTAATTTGTTTTCGCGGCTATTGATGAACTGTAATATCAGTATGATGAGATTGCTGAGAATGTATTCTTTCTATCAGTATGAAAATCATTAGGGAAATGGTAATTTAAGGCCCGTGAGATTGCAGTGATTTTACGAGGGTGAGCGGTACCGATTAAAAAAAAATCATACGGGAAGGCGAAGAATTAGGAATAAACCGAAGCTGTGCGCAAAAAAACTGGTCTAGAAAAACTATTAAAAACTCATCTTCTACTGTGTTTTAAGCTTCCAGATTTTGATATAAGGTACAGAAAAGAAGAACGATCTTTCAGAAAAACCAAAAGTCCGAAAATAAAATTTTCCAACCCGAATTTCCATTTCAGCTGTTTACACAAAATCACGGGTTGCGACTTTTTGGTGGTTTTGTGGTGCCGGGTCACATATATTCAAAGCCATTGGAATGGATCTAATATAAGACATAGTGCCATGCGGTATCATGGGGAGTGTATGTCCGTGCATCATGGATTCGATTTAAAATTCAACAATTTAGCCTATGAAAATATTGGATGAAAGTGATAAATGTGTGTTAGAAAGAAAAAAACAAAAACAAAACACAAACAAAATACAAACACACACACACACAAAGCAAATTCAATCTAACATACAAAACAAAAGGTCTAATAATTTTGAAGATGATCATCGTAAATGAACACTGCAAAATGAACTGGAATCTGAAAGAGTTGACTTATAACAAAGTGATAAAAATGGAGTTATTGAAAAAGAAGAATAAAGGTAATTAGTGAGAATAATGCACTCAAATGATGATGAGAAACATGAGACCTAAAGGTAAAAAATGAATTTAAAATCAAACAAAGATAAATGATAAACACTTCAAAAGAAAGTCTAAAATGGAATAAAAAAGTCAATGAGATAGAAACAATGATTTTCATTGAAACACAATTACGTTGTCTCTAAAAACCTATTTTAAAACAAATATTAATAAGCAAAATATGAAGTTGCTGAGTACTAAGATTTAAAACTATGACAATCAAAAATATTGTTCTAAATCAAAAAGACTGTATACATCTTCCAATAACGAGATGGTAATATCTGATTTATGTTTTGGCCCAAAATGAGAATGCCTTATAACTCACAGTTTAATACATGCTTACATGTACATGTATGTGTGTCAGTGTTTTGTCATTTTCCATAAGTTTTATTGACATAAGCACAAGGTTGTGGTTTCCATATGAGTTGAATAAATCCATTTTACAAAAAACTGCCCAAATTTGTGGGTTTTAATTTAGAGCTCTAAAAACTATTACAGATGCGTAAGTAGAAAGGGTAGGAATTTTTGCACACTCTCTTGCATTACCATATTGCATTTGAAGGAAGTTCAAAATGGAAATATGCTTTAAAAACCTTAAATTTGGTCTGATGCAAGATCTAGTACGGCTGTCAACTTGATATATTCATCAGGTTGGGTAACACAAGGGGCAGAATAGCTTGGACTTGCACGTCTATGAACCCGTCTATCAACCTGAACTCTCCTCCCCTCTAAAGTTTTGGTCATGGAACTTACCTGCATGAGAGAGCGTCCCTGTCGATGCATGAATGCTTCCATGGGAACAGTAGCCACTCCCATAAACACATCTTCACCGTATAGCTCTATCATCTGACGTCCCCACTGTTTCAAACAAGACAAAGGTTTACACCATGAACTACCTCAAAATCAACCAACAAAATTTTCAACATATGGGCCTGATCTTGAGGAAAATATTTAAGGGTGGCATCAAAAGCCACTAAATTTGTAACTATAACATTTTTTTAGTGATCAATAGCAATTTGAAATATTCATCAAACACTCACTAAAATCTCACCCACCCATATTTTTGGACTTACATGTAGGTTTAGGTATTTGGTACATGGTTGAAGTCGAGTTCTGGGAAAGGTGAAAATAATTTGCGAGCCTTCTCATTCCTTTTAAGTCAGTTTGCAAGAACATCATAGTCATGTGGAAATTGTCCCCTGAAAAGAATTTCTCTTCAAATGCCCTTATATTCGAAATATGACAAAAAATAGCTGAAATGTTTGGGCCGGACATTCATGCTACATCTCTGAGTAGTCCCACATACCCATTTCTTTGTGCGGTGCATGTGCTTTTGAGCGAGTTTGAATTGATTTCATATCATTTTGATGATTCCAAAACCTCACAGTATACAGCATTCCTTATTTGGACATGATCAACCTTTCCCAATTGCTTCCAGACAGTTTCTTTCACAATGTAATCGCATGACCAGAACTCAACTTTATCTTTAAGAGTTTGGTTAGTGTATGATATAGGAGCATGTGTCATACATGTACATCCGGGGACCTCATCATTCACAGTAGAGAGCTTATCATCAGTCAATAAAAAACAAAACTGAGTTCTCTGCTGTATATGAACAATCTCTCTACCTGTTGGATGAAGTCTGCAAGGACGTTCATGGCATCGGTGACCTGAGCCGACCCTGCTCCATACTCAGTCTGCAGAGCCCTGAAGCCTGACAGCTCAAAGGAGAAGATGTCTGGTACATTATCTTGAACAACAGCTGGGTTTTCCTTCAGCTGTGTGGGGGGAAATGAAAAAATTGGAAGATGTTGGGAATGTAAGGATTAGTACTGAGGCTTTTGTTTTACCATGAATGATTGTTACAAGCAAGGAATCAGAAGGACTTCACATGAAGGGCCAACAACAAAATGAAGCCCAGTGTATGATGACATCCCAAAAGTATTCTGATTTTCACAAAATATATCCTTTAAAACTAAAGAATTAAAAGTATGTCAAAAGTTTATAATTGCATTAATTAAATCCATCTACTGGTAAAATTCTTTGGAAGAACAAGAACAATGATAATATAAACACTTCATATGAACCAGTACATGTATCTGTCAATATATTGGTGCTCAAGGAATGTAGCCTAACTACATGTATTTTAAGCAGAATAAGATAAATTTTTAAAACCAATAATCAAAGTACATAATTCAAAGAATCACTACACTGAACATGTACTATACATATGGCAGGGCTCCACACCAAGTTTTGTCAGTGGGGGTTCAGGGGAGCGTTTCATCAAGTGTCTTGTTAGTGATTTTTACTGATAAATTTGCTCTCAGCCAATCAGATGCAAGGATTTCAGTAGCTTATGACAGTTGTCGGTAAAAATCACAGACAAAATGCTTGATGAAACGCTCCCCAGATTTTAATTTTGAAATTTTGGGGTCCGCACTTGGAGTTTGGACGCCTGTTAGTGTTCAATGCAGATTTTCTAAAATCCACCAGAAAAATTCAACATCAGAGTATTTAGCTGTACCTTGAGAAGGACCTCCTGCATGATCTGGAGCTCGCTGAAGAAGTTGACATCAGACTGGTGGGTCAGGTTGAGGGTCAGAGGTGAGAGGTCAAGGGTCACGGATGTGCTACCTTTCAGCAGGGGCATCATCTTGTCCAGCCTCAGAGGGGGAAGTCCCTCAAAGAGCCTTGGGAACTCTTTAGGTGACTGGACAAACTGGAAGGTCAAAGGTGCATTCGATTTTATTTGTGATTTAAAAAAAAAACATGTAGAATGGTGATAAAATTCAAACGATATCCTGTTTTTTGGAAAAAGAAATTTTAAAAGGATTGTGTATTCAATTCCATGGTGTAAAGATTCATGTATTAGAACAATTATATTAAAAAGGAGAGTAGGGTAATTCAGATCAAGACTATGATCATGAATCAACATTTAAGTTATTTTTCACTTCTCTTTACTTTATATAAATGCAAAACTGAAGAAGAAAAATTTACAAAAGCAGCTTACTGTAGCATTGTAAAGTGATCTTGTTATTTATCAACTACAAGGGGAATGCCCAGGGCAGTCTCGCCTGCATCAATAACGTAATTATCGGGGCAAAGTTTTGGTTAAAATCAAAGAGTGGGGGGTCCTTAAGGTACCCTGTTTAAGAAATTGAAGTCTACTTCCTCTAAGGATGATACCTACCAACTTTGCAACGGGGCTTGAAGAAGAAGAAGAAGCAAATATGAATCTAATTACTGCCATTATTGGTGCTTTTGGGGGTGGTGCCCCCAAGACTTTACCCCCACCCCCCATATTGGTAGGTACCCCATATGTATTGATTTAGATCTTCCTTGCCGAAAGATGATCCCTGCCAATCTTGGTTGAAATCCACTACCAGCAAAGTTTTGGGAAGAAGTCAAATGCATGTGTACAATACATGTACATGTACATACATACATGTATACTGTATGGAGAGACAAAACTGAATTTTACCAAAAATTTTTAAGCCAAGTTAAACTGTCGGTAGGTGACCTTTAATGTGATGAAAATGTACGATTGGGGTATTCATTTGAAGAGGAGAACATAAAGACAATTCCTACAAAGAATGATGCCAAGTTTCAAAGAATTGAACAAATACTTTTGAAATAAAGTAAAAAAACCTCAGGTTAAGTTTTTGGAACACAATTTAATTCAACTGGCCTTAATTGACCTTTGACCTTGACTTTTGACCTGAAATTTGTTCCACATTATTTGTGATACTCTACAACCCTTGTGTGTAAGTTTCATGAAAATTGATCATATACTTTGGAAATGAGGGCATTTCCAAAATTGATGACGCCGTCGCCGTCGGAAAAGCGGCGCCTATGTCTCGCTTTTTGCCATATTGTACAGAGTGTATGCTTTACAGAAACTGTTGCATGTGACAAAAGTTGACTAAAGCGGTCCATTGCATGTTGCGTGAATCGACAATAGTGGAAGAGAAGTTAAAGTGAATACCACTCTCAATCACAAGTAATTTCATTCTGAAAGTGTGACTTAACAATACAACATATAATGAATGCTATTGATCATACCTCTACTCCTGCAGCCAGTTCTACCGAGACAGGTTTGCCTTTTCCATACATGTTCCTTATGGTGTCCTTCAAAGAGTCTAGGTTGAGACTACCTGGTTTTACCTGATAAGGGAAAAAAAAGATTTTGGTATTTGAAATACTCCATAAATGATGCAGAAATAGATGAAAATAATTTATACGTCATTAATCTTAAAGGTGGAGTTCAATAGATAATGACTTGGTGCACTTTTCTTGAACTGCCTATGTATCTTTCATGGTTATCCTGTTAAGGTATATTTTCCTTTCACTGGTATACATTTCATGTTTTAATGTACTTGTGCTTATACTTAACAAATAAAATAAATACAATAAAAACTCATTACAATCATTAGCAAAGAAATTTGCAAGCTCCAAATTAAAACAAATAATCAAACAATTAAAGAGTGTATAGGGAAAAAAGAATTTAATACTTTGATGACACAAATGCAACATCAACAGAAAAATAAAAATGTTGCAAATTTGAAGAAAGAAACATGATCAATTTAATCATGATTTTTATTTTCTTCCTGTCCGGGCCCCCGTTTCATAAAACTTGTTATCAACAACAAGTTGCAATAACTGTTTTAAGCTACTGAAATCCTTGCATCTGATTGGCTGAGAGCAAATTTGTCATAGAAATGTGGCAGTTGTTACTGATAACAAGTTTTATGAAATGGAACCCAGAATGATTAAAGGGGAATGAAAGGTAACAAGCATTAACCTACAATCATGTAGATAATTGTCAGCCTATTACAAATATCTTGAAATTACTCCTTATTTGATTATTCAAGAAGGATGACAGTGTCTCAAAAAGTTGCAGTTTCCTTGTTTGACATTATCTCATGGGGGCTGTCATTTCCTTTACAAAGTAATGTCAGAGCAGTTCTATTTGTGAGATACCCACTGACCTATACACTAGCTACAATAACACTCATGATCACCTGTACTGGAATGCATGACACTGGATTTTCTCAAAGCATTCTTGTAGTACAAGATAATTTTACCCTGTAAAATACACGTAACCTTCTTGTGTCAAGATATTTGGTTTAGCCGTTTCTTTTGTTAAGCAGGGTTTGGCAGGCACAAGTTGTTGTTTGGCCAGACAAAGGTTTGTCAATTCTTCAAAGAAGTGACAAAGACCTACAACTGCTCTTAGATATCAACTGCGAGAGACAATGGGGGTAATAATAATAATAATAATAATAATAATATGTCTTGTTTACCCAGGGTAGCCTCATCAGTATTATATACTGTTCTCCCTGAGGGCTCTGCAATCATATTATTGCCCCGGCTTTAGCCGAGCAACCATGATAAGGTGCTCAAGCATTCAAGGAATTTCTTCCTACCGGGTACTTCACCTGGGTGGAGAGTGGCAAATGTAGATTAATGTCTTGCCAGGCCAAAGGATGTTAGTTCCGTGGCAGGGAATTGAACCCCGTACCTTGTGATCTGCTGTTCGGTGACTTATCCACTAGACCATTTTGCATTGGTGGCTTTAGTTGTACAATAGCTATTCAATATGCAACATCATATCCATTGTGTACAGGTACATGTAAATGGACATGTACGATGATGACATCAAAGTTTTTCAAAATGGCAGTCCCCATGGGATAATATCGAGCAAGGAATCTGCAAACTTTAGATTGTTCTCCTTACTGTGTAATCAAATAGGAGTATTTTCAAGATATTTTGAACAGGCTACCGATTTTCCACATGATTATCAGCTAATGTTTGTTGAGTTTCATTCTCCACCATCTTAATCCATTGCCTGCTGGAACCGGGTAGTCCCTGTATTAACCCGATGGGAATGAGGGAATCTGGTAGCCAACAGGTTAAAAATACCATACCTGCTTAATAGGAACTGATTCAAGAGCAGAGGGTTTGAGGGCATCGGTGCCTTGAATCTCTTCTATCGTGATTAGAACACCAGCCTTGGGTCGTCTGAAGATACTCCCGCTTGACATACCGTGCCATGATAAAGGCTAAGAATTGAGGAGGCAGGAGAAAGGGATTGAAATGCAAGTTCAAATTTCTTTTAACTACATGTTGAGTTGCTTGACTAGTATAGTTTTATTTAGCACATGTATCAAAATAACATAACTATTGTTATTTTTTGTTTGATTTTGACAAGAAAATACATACATGTACACTTCATTTATGCATAAAAACTCAATATTTTAGACGAGGAATACTGAATATTGCCTATAGATGCATCGAGTTGATGAATCACTGTGAGAAAATTGCACTTTTAAACACCAAAACCAAAAAGAGCTTCTGTGAACAGAAAAGTATTTTTTTTTACCTGGTTTGTAGCTTATATTTTTTTATAATTACAAAAGACAGAAGACCGGAGAGGGCGTACGACATATTTTATGATACATTCGTTAACCTGTATAATAAACACTTACCTATCAGGACAAAACATATCGGTAAACGTCAACGGAATAGAAAACCATGGATTAACCTTGATATTTTGAAACTTATAAGAAAGAAAAATAAATATTATAAGGTATATTTAAACTCCCCAACTAAAGCTCATCATGATAGATATAAAAAGATACGTAATGAAGTTACTTCAACTCTCCGACGAGAGAAGAAAAAATATTATTTTATCAAGTTTGAATCTATGAAAACAAATTCAAACAAAACATGGAAACTTATAAACAATATTTTAGGAAAACAGAAAAATAATCTTGATAAAGAAACCACTTTTTTAAATAATGGCTGTTATATTAGTGATCATTTTGAAATTGCAGAAAACTTTAACCAATATTTTGTCAACGTTGGATCAAGTACATGTAATGATTTAAATAAAGACAATTGTAATTCGTTTCATTCTTATATGAATGAACCACTCTCACATACTTTGTTCTTTAAACCAGTTACAAAGAAAGAAATATTAGACATTGGTAAATCACTTAAAGCTAGTAAAAGTAGTGGATTTGATAACATTCATCCATCTGTTGTGAAATATGTCTTGCCCTTTATTATAGATCCACTTTTATATATTTTCAACACATCTCTCACAACTGGATTCGTACCCTCTAAACTAAAAATAGCCAAAGTTGTTCCCGTTTTTAAAAAGGACAATCCGAATCAATTTACCAACTACCGCCCAATATCAATTTTACCATGTTTCTCCAAAATATTGGAGAAATTAGTTTTTAATAGACTCTACTGTTTTTTACAACACAACAATTTATTATATGACAGTCAATATGGCTTCCGTCAAAATTACTCTACAGAAATGGCAGTTATTGAAATTCATGATAGAATAATTAGTGAACTCAGTGCCGGCAAAGAAGTTATAGGAGTCTTCATGGATCTCTCCAAAGCTTTTGATTCGCTTTCTCATGATATATTACTCAACAAGTTGCAATATTACGGTATAAGAGGGGTGTCTTTTAATTGGTTCAAATCATATTTATTACACAGAGAACAATTTACTGTCTACAACAATGCCCATTCGTCTTTCTTGAAATTAAATTCAGGTGTGCCTCAAGGCTCAATTCTCGGGCCCTTATTATTTTTAATCTATATTAATGATATTGTTAACTCTTGCCGTGAACCTCATTTTATTCTTTATGCCGATGATACGTCACTACTTGCCTCTCATGATAATATTAATATTTTACTTGAAATTTTAAATAGAAATCTTGCCAAAATTTCTGCCTGGTTTAAGTGCAATAGACTTTCTTTGAATACGAGTAAAACTCAGTGTGTCCATTTTTATAAAAAGAAAGGTGTGCAATATAATCAGACTGACCTATCTCTTAAGGTTGACGTAACCCAATTGAAATTTTATGATTCAGTAAAGTTTTTAGGAGTAATTTTTAACAATAACTTATGTTGGAATGATCACATTACTTCAGTCTCTGTTAAAATATCACGTTTTATCGGAATTCTAAACCGTTTGAAATATGAATTACCTAGTTATATATTATTCACTCTTTACAATTCTTATATTTTGTCCCATTTATCATACTGTAATTCAATATGGGGTAACACATATTCTTCCCATTTACAAAAATTAATTATTTTACAAAAGAAAGCAATACGTATATGTATGAAAACGGACTATAATGCACCAACATCCTTGTTATTTAAATCATTACGAACACTTAAACTTCCAGATATTACTAGGATTCAAATTGCTTCAATAATGCAATGCTACCACACAAATAATCTTTCGCCATATTTGATGAACATGTTCTCAATTAACTCTAATATTCACAATTATTTTACCAGATCATGTAATCAATTTCACAGGTGGGCCTTCTCAAATGATAGATCTAAATATTCCATACGACATACAGGCCCCACTTTATGGAATAGTTTGGAATTTAGCAGAATTAATACACAGTTTAATAATACTTTTAAAAGACAATACAAAAAGAAATTACTTAGCAATTATTAATTTATGTTAGGATGACTATATGTATGTTGTGTGTTTATATATTTTGTCCTGTTTTACTTTCTCGGTTTATTGTATTTTAGTTTTTGTTTAAATTATTATTACTTGGTACTGTAATTAATTACCGCATCCATGGTAGCAATATTATTTTAATCATCAATCCACGTTGGGCATGTGCGTTCATACAAGCCTTTTCTTGGCTTTTTAGTGCATGCCCCTTTTCCATTCATTTATGTTCAACCATGTAACAACTCTACTTTTTCTATTACTTTTGATTGCTTTGTTCATGTTTTTATTGACATGTTTTAATTCTCCTTTTTATTTGTCTGTATATGACTTTGTTCATTTTTATGAATTGGAAATAAATACTGAATTGAAAGATTTAAATAAATTTGAAGTGAATTGATCTGCAAATGGCTTCATATGTATATTTGTCATAAAAAACCCAATAACCTAAACACCCGCAGACTCACCTTTGAACTTGAAAATCCTAGAGCTAACGAGAATAAATCTGGGATTTCATTGGCATCTATAGGGCCTGCATTGGTTTGGACTTTGAGGTACTCGGGTACATGGGCTAGCATAAACCTCCCTTCACCTAACACTGTTGATAAAGAACATGAAAAATGATTCATTATATACAAAGATGTAACATGGGTATGATGGGTAATGAAAACAATACACATGGAAGTAAAAAGAAAAAAAGGTAAAAAACTAACTTTGGTAAACCACAACAATAATTAAATTCACATAAATCACTCTAGAAAGGAAATTTCCATTTTTACAAAATGTTGTTTTTATTTGTCATTGTTTTTTTTTTTTTCATTGGACATAGGTGAAACAGTATAATGGCAAGCGAGTAAGCTACATTTCACTTCAGATATGAGTAGAATCCCCCTCCATCCAAAGGTCAATACATTTAACTTAACTGACTGAAACAATTCTAAATATCTAGAAATCTTTACTTGTATTTTCATGTACATGAACACAGCGTGGGGGGGGGGGGGGGGGGGGGGGGTTAAGAATGAACAAGGGACAAGATAAAATCATTCAAAATGTGTATTGCATCTATATCTGTATCTCTACAAAGTTTCATAAGAAAGTACACAAAATGAATGGCTACTGAATGACGCAATGATAACGATAATATTTTTTAGAAGAGGGGAGGGGTTCATAGAGCCTTCATACATACATGTACCAACACACCTTTACAAATCGGTTAAATTCTACAATAACTTGTATGATAAAACAAACACAAAAACAACTGTGATGCATGCATTATGTAGCACAAAAAATATCACATATCAGGGCATTTTAAACATCCAGACTATAATGATTACATCATTATTCTGAGGCACATAAAAGTACATGTATTAATACATTATTCAAAAGGAAATCAAGTATTCTTTTGGTTGCCGTCATTTCCTACAGTTATGAGACAGGCTTCCAGGCTCTATCAATGCCATTAGTGTATCAACTATCACTGGATTAGGTGCACATAGGCATTACATGTACTTGTACCGTTCAATGTGTAGTACAGGAAGTGCTAGTTTCAGATTGACTGATATGAGGTTCCCCTGTATTAAACATGTGTATGTGGAAATAGTCTGAACTCCAGACAAAAGTATCAGCACAGTTGCACAAACCTCTATGAGTACATTACAACATGCCAGAGTTGGAGAAAAAAATCAGTATAAAAAAAAAAAAAAAAAAAAAAATCAGATTTACATATGCATTTGATTAAAAATTTTAAATCATGATATGAATTGATTTATTCATATCTTTGAGTTATGTAGCCCTACATGTTGCTCCTATGGAAAAGAAACTTATTATTTTTTTGTAGATCAGAATGTCTTCTACTTAATGCTGTAACTCAATCGTCATGTTCGGGTTCGGTTCAGGAAATTTTGATAGACGAGCCACTAACGAAACTTGACGATTTCATTCTTTTCCTGACAAATATTCATATATCATAAGGCTCACGAGATAAACAGGCAGATAAGTAAAATCTATAATAAATAATATTGTCCCAGCGTGGTCTTTTCCCCCTTTCATAATTAAATAAAATAAGCTTTCTTTCCACTGTATTTCTCTATATATTCCCTTTCCCTTCTCATCAGCATCAGAAGAAGAAGAAGAAGAAGAAGAAGGAGAAGGAGAAGGAGAAGGAGAAGGAGAAGGAGAAGGAGAAGGAGAAGGAGAAGGAGAAGGAGGGAGGAGGAGGAGGAGGAGGAGGAGGAGGAGGAGGAGGAGGAGAAGGAGAAGGAGAAGGAGAAGGAGATGGAGAAGGAGAAGGAGAAGGAGAAGGAGGAGAAGGAGAAGGAGAAGGAGAAGGAGAAGGAGAAGGAGAAGGAGAAGAAGAAGAAGAAGAAGAAGAAGAAGAAGAAGAAGAAGAAGAAGAAGAAGAAAGCTGTTTCCTTTCTAAAAGTGAGTTAAGGCTTGTTCTCTTTCACTTTTTCTTCTTCTCACTCGGTGAAAGATAAATGAAAATAAAACACAAAAAAAAAAACGACAAAACAAAACAAATAAAAAAACAATTTATATAAAATATCTCTAACAACAGATAACCTTGCAATTGGTGAACAGTCACAGAGCATCGATTCTACATTCTACAATATCATGTGCATGGCAATGCAAGTCGTGGATATTAAATTTTCCTTTTAAAACTGTTTACAAACACATAATGTAGGTAAGGCATTTTCGTGAAATAATCCATCACTCATTCACTCCGCACAGTATCAATTCTTAGCGTAAAATATATGGTGACCTTTTTCCACCTCTGTAGAGAATACAGACTACAGTCATGACAGTTTGATAGGGAGACATATGTCTGTGCACCTAAGGTTTTGACCTGAAAATGAACAATAATATTCCTCTAAAGCTTTATTTTATATCATTCCTGATATTCTAAAAAGTGTGACAAAAATCTCATCAAAAATTAGAAGAACAATGCCATTTTCACAAGAAACAGTGCCCGTGTCATTTCAACATTGAAAAACACAATGGTGCCCATGTCTGCGCACTCATTCATTTTACACACAGTTCGGGAGTTTTGACGTGTAAGACATTTTGAGGCTTGTAAATAAAATGTCTGAAATAAGCCCGTTTTTTTTCATTATTTTGACTATTTTTTTGCATAAAATGATGAATACCTATCGCTAGGATAAAGATAAAAAGTTTGTGTTCGTTGCGTGTTTTGTTTTATTAGAATAAGCCAGTTCGGGGTTAGCGCATGGTACAAATGACCCCAAATATCCACAGATATTTTAGACATGGAGGGTCCCTTTATGTGCATAATTGAATAATGATTACATGACATTCATGAGCACATATCGAATATTAGTGTCAGTGGGTTTTAGAATTTGGTACAGATGACCTTTATCTGCTCATGCTCAGATTGCATTTCCGAAGTGGCTTATTGCACAGTTACGCGTGTGCGCAGACTTGGGCACTCTAGCCATACAGTCAACAGACTACACATTCATGCCATGGCATGGGCCTGGCTCATTTTTTCAATGATGAGATGACCCATTATTGATGACTGTCTACACTACAGTTTAACACTTTTATGTTACTTAGAGTTAGAAGTAACGGCCAAAGTCGTTATTATGCCCAGCCGCCATTAAATCCGCCTGAACAAGTGAATAATTAGTCAAGTTTCTTGGTTTTCATTGTTCAGTTATTTATAACAGAATAAACGCTATCGTTATCGATTCATAACTGAAAAAATTATCAGCAAGAAAGAGCGGGATTCGAACCCGGGACCTTAAACGCGAGTGCAGTGTAGAAAGAGAATACTCCACACAGTCTGACCAGACGCCTTTACCACTAGACCACGAGCAATTGACAGCCAATGATCTTGCTGTACTAGATCTATTACTTAGTTTATTAAGCCGCTTTATACCTCCGCTCCATACAAATCCTATCTATACCTCCGTTCTGCTGTTTTTTTGATATCCTAGGTAGGATTCTTGCCAATTTGAGGATTACTGGGCATATTAGCTATAATAGCCGAAGTAACTTAGATCTACTAATAATACTATTACAATGTTAGGCTTCTTAGTTCTTGTTGTTACTGGCTATTAATAGCTAATATGCCCAGTAATCCTCAAATTGGCAAGAATCCTACCTAGGATATCAAAAAAACAGCAGAACGGAGGTATACATGTAGATAGGATTTGTATGGAGCGGAGGTATATAGTGCAGCAAGATCAGATTCGCTGTCAATTTCTCGTGGTCTAGTGGTAAAGGCGGCTGGTCAGACTGTCAGAGTATTCTCTTTCTACACTCAACACTGCACTCGCGTTTAACATGTTTAAGGTCCCGGGTTCGAATCCCGCTCTTTCTTGCTGATAATTTTTTCAGTTATGAATCGATAACGATGGCGTTTATTCCGTTATAAATAACTGAATTTCAACAATGAAAACCAAGAAACTTGACTAATTATTCACTTGTTCAGGCGGATTTAATGGCGGCTGGGCATAATAACGACTTTGGCCTTGTTACTTATGTTTAATGTTACTATTATTAGTATTAGGCTAAATCCACATTATTTTTTTTTGGTGATCATGAAAAGTGTAACTGTAACTTCAGTTGACCATTGGACTTGATTGTAGAGACCTAGATCTAAAGACTATAGATCTACGTCAACCATTATCATTATGACCCCAACCGAAACCTTGCCCGGCTGAGGCGAGGCGGAGGTTCACTTCTCGGGCAGCTGGGCTGGCCTGTAAATGTAAGTCTGCGCTGGGCCTAGCATGCCTAGGGCCAGGCTAGAGCTAAGCGGTCGGGGTAGGCAGGTAGGATTCAGCTGATCGGTAAGTAGGGGACGAAATGGTGAGATAACGTGAAAGGGATTGAAAAATGAAAATGGCAAAAGTACGAAAACCATATATGATTTCAAGAGACTATTAATAATTTACCAAATACGTACCATAAGTGCAGAAAAGTGACAAACATGTCACAAATAGAAAAGTACACACGGAGGTCGCCATCTTGTCGATTCATTCAGTGAGCTAATGGCACACGCGAATTTATGCACAGCTTTTCCCATAGGGAAAATCACGGGATCCAGACGGATTCGCACGTACGTACGCGTGCGCAAAAGGGGGAGACAAGACGAGATGGACGAGATATCGATGGACGAGAATCGAAGGAGAGGAAGGGAGGAAAGAAGAAAGAAGAAAGAAGAAAGAAAGAGAGCTAGAGAGAGAGAGAGAGAGAGAGAGAGAAAGAAAGGTATACCGGTACCTCTTTTTCTTTCACAATGAAGTTTATCCCTTTAGAAAATTGTTGCTTGAATTAGCCCATTTTTTTTCTGACTGCTTGGTGCCATGCAGTTACCAAAATATTGCTTCAAGAAACATAAGCCTATAACGGATATTTCTCTGCAAAAATGGTTTGCCTATATTGCGTTTAATCCCGGGGAGGCCACTCAGATATATGGGTGTACACATGCGTGTCCATGGGTTTTCAAAATACCCCCTAAACAGGTTTTATACTTGGATGAAAAAAGACCCCTAAACGAGGATTTTTTACGCGGTTTTTCATCATCCAACCCCCCTAAACAGGTTTGACTTAAATATTACCCCCTAAACATCGCGCGCTATAAGCAACAACACATTTCAGAGGGGGAACCATTTCAGTGCACTATGGCTGCGTCGGTAGAACTCTCCGCTCCCGATTCTCCTCTCTTTTTTGCATCCATCTGCATGCACTGCCGTGCGTCACTCCCTGAACTGAAATCGGGCTGTAAATCCCCGTGAAAATCCCTGAAAATATCAGAAAATGTCCCATTTACATATTGGTGCCAAAGTGAAAAATATACCCCCTAAACGCGTTCCACCTGAAAAAAAGACCCCTTTTTACGCGTTTTCTTGGACGCGCATGTGTACACCCATATATCTGAGTGGCCCCCCCCCCCCCCGGGCGTTTAATATTCAATATACTTGCCTATCTAGTGCCTATACCGAAGTGTGACGTCATCAAATTTTGATTTTTGTATTTCCGTATTTTTATGACCATATTTAGGTAGAGCATGATGGAAAACGTTCACACATCAAATTTGACATGAATCAGTTCATGGTGGCCCAAGGTATGGCTATATGAATATCTAATTAGCCCCATCAAAGTCAGTGTAAATTGGCCTGGTTCTTAACAGTTTAGAACCAGGCCAATTTAACACTGACTTCAATGGGGCTAAGGAGGTATTCATGCGGCCATATCTCGGGGCCCAATGAGCCAATTGCCATAAAATTTGGGCTCTGGATGTTTTTCACCATGTTCCTTTGAGATATGGTATAAAAAATGTAAAAATGAAAAAATAGCTTTTTGTGACGTCATCACTTCGGTACTCTATATAATTATTGTACTGAGCGTACGGGAAAAATATCGGGGGCGGGACAGTGACGACTCTTGCCCAAATTGCAAATTCCCAGTTACTTATGAAACGGACACTTTATAGTGAAGTGACACTGATGTATTTTGTCAACAATACTAAAACTTACAAAAAAGACCACCCCACTGCCCCAAAATGAGATGACGCGTGCAGAACTGACTATTGCCTAAATAGCCTATTCGCGGGTTACATTTTGCGAATATTTGCGACCTGGAATTGTCTCAGTGGGACATTTGGGGAGGGGCTGCCGCTTCGCTCCCCTGGATACGCCTATGTGGGATAATAATAAATAGAACAAAAGTTACACAGAAATGTTTGATATTAGAAAACTAAGACAAATCTATTTGTTTATATGTTTTGTCCATAGAAGTGGAAATTCTCTCTCAAAATTCAGTTCTAAATATTGTGAAAAAATACCGAGCCAATTGACGTAGCTGGCAGTAAATGTTCTGTTCCAGAAGATGACAGGATTGCTCTCTCTCTCTCTCTCGCTCTCTCTAGTTTCTGTTTCTCTCCCTCCATCCACAACATCCTAACGCAGACAAATTTTATACACACTTCCTTTTAAAACCTAACCTAATTATAAATATTATTATCTCTATTTGATGAACTTGATTACCTGAACAGAAGGTTGGCATCGGTGTTTTTCCTCCTAATTGGCATGTAGCATATACTAACTTGAATGCGTACGATAGCATACGACAGTTTTAAATCAGCGGTATGATAGGCCTGATGTAATGTTATGAAGAAAATCTGTTTTAAAAGGAGGATGCAAGAGATAAATAAATAAAACATAATTATAGGAAATAAGTCGAGGTAGGTAATTTCCAAATACCGAAGTCCAATTCTTATCAGCGAAGTACTGAGAGTGATGATAAGTTATTGATATTCAGTGGTGTTCGTTTTATCGGTCAAAGTTATCACAAACATACAAAGCAATGCTTTTGGTGTTTCTTTTTACATGTATATGATGTATTAGGTGTCTGTACAATTATAGAGATTAAAATGCTCTCGCAGCTTATTTGGTTCATCAAATTTTGATTGCGATATTCTAACTCTAAAAATGGCAACCGAGCAATGGTTCTCTTGTACAGGGGCGGATCCAGGATTTTGTGAAAAAAAGGGGCACAAATCTCAGAATATTTTCTGTCAAGCAAAATACAAAAAAAAAAAGAAGAAAGGTCATCATACATTGGGGGTCCCGTTTTCCTCCATATTTATCTGACAAACAAACAAAGAAAAAAATGGAAGGGCATCACCCAATTTGGGGGTCTTTTTGTCGTTCAAAATTCTCTGACAAGCAAAAAAAAGAAGAAGAAGAAGAATAAAGGTAATCAGGCCTAAAAAAGGGCGGAGCGGGGGGCGCACGGGCCGGAAGTGCCCCCCTAAATCCGCCACTGCTCTTGTAAGTGATTCATTTTGTCAGGAACATGTCAGTCTTGTAACCAGTGACTAACTCTTGTTAATGATTTATATTATTTTTTAAAAATGCCAATAATTCAAGCTATAGTAATTTTAAGGGGAGGGGAAGTGTGATACCTCAATTATTATTTCTGTAGGGAAATTCGTTATCGATTCTTAGTATTCTAAACCTTCAGTGGACAACTCTTATTGCGCTTGTTGGAATATTTTCCCAACCACAGCTAGTCCGACTGTCCGACAACGCGTTCCAATGTAACGGGCCATGTAAATGGTCTAGCAACTTCCCTCAAAATCATTACTCAGTAAAGGCGATATTGACCTGACCCTTGTCGTCAGAGGTCTGTAATCCAAAAGAGATTGAAGAAAGATGGGTGACGTCACCATCTTCTCCTGTCCAAGGCTTCTCATGTAGAGTGTCCTCTAAGGGAATGTCCTTCACACCATTTCCAAGATCGGTCGATTTCTTCAGTTTTAGGCCATTGTCGTCCTTTTCGTCCCCCTTTTCTGCGAACCGTTCTTTGCAGAATACATAACGGGCGAAGATGTAAATGACAGTGACTATAATACCCTCACAGAGACTGAACAACTCCATGATGTACGGTATCTTAGCGATCAGTTCAGCCTTAGGTCTAGGGTAAAAGAACGCTAACATGGTAGCTGCTAGCTAGGAGGCTATTCTGGGCACCGGTCTCTAACGAAACCGTGACAGCCTGGTTCTTCTTGAGGCAGACTATTTTGGAGATGATCAAGCCGGCGATACAGCCGAAGAGAGGCAGCAATGCCGAAACAGCATACTCCTCGATGCTTGCGCTCTTGTAGATGTGTAACTGTGCAGGAACTCCGATGCTGACAGCGATCAGGATACACATGGTTGCGACTGGTTTTAGAAGCTTGTCGCAATACTTCCTGAACTTGCTGGAGAATCGAGCAATCAGCATGCTCAAGCCGATTGGGATGATGAGGTACATGATCTGGAGGAAGAGATCCAAATACGGTGTATTCAGATTCTCTTCTCCGGTGGTGAGAGGGCGAGCCTAGAGCCAGAGATTGAAAGGCATCATATTCCCATGGCCAGGATGGTCGAACAGAACGTCATAGTAAGACTAAGGATAAAATTGCAATCGAGTAAAAGACTGAAAATATTGCTGAGCCAGCCACCTGGACATGACCCTACCATGATCAGGCCCAAAGACGTAGAGTTGTCCAGTCTGAAAGCCTTGGACAATGCGAAGGCCAGGGCTGGCATGAGAAAGAACTGGCAAGCCATAGCTAGGAGGAGAGCCCGGGGTTTCTTGATCTTACTCCAGATTCCTTTCAATGTCATCTTACTGCCCATCATGATGTAGGAGATGATCAACCAGACAAGGGTCAGGTAACTAAAGACAGGCGTTAGGACCTTGACGATATAGGATCCCACCAATTTACCTTCTGCGCCGTCCATGCCAGTGAAGTAGATCTCTATGGCACTGATGCCAAAGAAGAGACCCTTGATGGACGTTCTGATGTTCATGGGTAAGGTTCCAAGAGATACTATGCTAATATCTTCCATCCCCTGAACTCCAAAGATCTTTGGATCAGCACTTCTCAGTTGTAGCATCTCTGATGTTATGGCTGGATCCTTTTCAGTCAGGGTAATGACTAAACGCACTTCTTGTTGTTCATACAGATCAAGAAATCCATCAGTACCGTATGAGAAGTTGAAGTGTGCGATCGAGCTGACCTGACACTCGACCCCGGCCCCCCACTCGGAGGTCGAAGGGACTGCATGCGTGTTCCCAAAATCTCCGGTAAAGGGGTACTTTTTGGGCGACAAAAAAAAAAAAAAAGGGTGTGTTTTTCTTTCTTTCTCTCTCTCTCTCTCTTCGACACCTGAGAAATTAAAAAAGAGGGGTTATGAAATATCTTGAAAAATTGATCAAATCCCAGGATCAAATTCCTGAAATTCCTGCTAGTTTTGATAGCTCATTCTTGGGAGGGGGTTGGTGTCTGTCCTGAGATATGGGGTTGGAATGAGAGCTCACCTGAGATAGGGGGTACATTGAGCAGTGTTCTGAATTTAGGGGGGTCTCCAAGGCAGGAAAAGCCCGCGCAAAGCCCGCGATAGGGGGGTTCAGAAATTTTGGCAGCCCTGAGATAGGGGGGTGCCTTCAAAGGGAGGGAACAAGCATACGCGTACCCTAAATAATACTGAGTGGGGGGGGGGGGGGGGGGGTGGGCACTCGACGCAGGACAATACCACCAATATCAGAAGGAAATGAATGAATCTGTTGGCCATGATGACAGCTGTGAAACAATAGAGCGTAGGAAAGAATGCAAGATATTAGATCGTTTGATGGCCACAACCCCTACAAAACATACGACGCTTGTAAGAGGAAGACTTGAAATCGCAACATTTAGAATATTATGCTTAAACATGCATGTAATACCTCCTTGATAAAATGAATTCGTAAGGTATTCTGCTATAGGCTATATACGTATTGGGTATTAACCCAATACGTGAAACAAGGAAGCACTTTATCAGGTTTATGCGAGAAACGGGGTAAAGGATAAAATGCTACTTGTGCAGTTAACTATAAAATCAACAGATTATCATCATAATTATCTGATCTCAAGACCACGATCCTCATCATGCAAAGTTGGACTGCCCATAGTCCTTTTATGAATCTGATATTGTCATGAAACCAACAAATCGTCTGTTTGGAGCCAGAAGGGCGTTAACTCGATTTTTGGGGTTATGGAGTTATTGGTATCATCTTGTAGATCTCGTTCTGCTCTTTCTAATGATATATATTATGTAGCAGGATCATATATATATCTAACTATATATTCCAAAAACAGAAGGGCGTTAACAGTTATGTATATTATGATTTCGAGCCAGAAGGGCGTAAAGTAGGGTTATTACGGGCCAAAAGGGCGCTAACCCTCGAAATTGCGTTAACGCCCTTCTGGTTCGATGCGTTTTCCTCCATCCCGTACGGCACGGAGGGCGTTAACCAAGCAAGAATCGGCCAGAACTGGTAGAATCCCTCATTATGGTAAGTTTCAAATACAAATTTTATCAATTATAATGTTTTTCATAATTTCTGTGTGTATAAAGGGAGGTATATCGCATGAATATAAATTCCTCCTTCATTTGTAACGGCGTAATGTGCAAAAGTTCTCTAACACTGCCCCATGTATTCATATTTGTGTTAGTGTATACAAATACGTGCAAACTCTAACACCAGGTAGGCCAACAACAAAAGTCTTCCTCGCCCATTAGTTTGGTCGGTCGCATCGCTTAATTTCGGCAGGTAAGATGGAAATTTGTACTTACATTTCAAGAGAATAACTGTAACTATCCAGCAGGCACTTTGATTTCACGTTTTGATGATTATTTCGATGAAACAAATGAAATTTCCTCACCGAGCCGATGTTCCCCCGTACTGTACTGTACCGTAGATTCAAATGACTCGATTGGCTTGCCTTGGCGACCGACCAGACTAATGCCATGGGCGAAGTAGATTTTGGTAAGTTGTATACCTGGAGCTACTAAAGTCTTTGATCTAATGTCAGATCTATGGTCTACCTATTCTTATTCTACAAATAGGACAATGAAACATAGCACTTAGCAGATTCTATAAGTTCCAAGGAATTAAACCTTGCAACTACTTGCTTGTTGGTATGTGCATAAAAGGGTATGACTATGAGTAATAACTCTGTCCCTTGATCAGATTAGATGCTGACTGGAAGATCTAAAGTATTTATTATCAATAATAAAAAGGAGTCTTTCCCATGACTAAGAAAATGTGTGGTTTAACAGTATTCAACATTATCAAAGGTGAGGAGTGGGGCTATTACCGGTAATAATTAATAGTATTTACTGAGTTGAAAATAATCACAATGTTTCACAGTGTTTTACAAAGGTCTGGGCTAGTTTGTTTCAAACACCACACTTTTAAATGCAAAGTTGTGATTACATAAATTAAGAATAAAGTCAACATAAATTTGATAAAATTCCAATATTATGCACTGACTGGCATATCATTCCCATGTTAACTGTTATTTTATTTTGTGTAGTGCAAGATGCTGGATCCAGACACAGATGTGGTGGTGGAGTTGGCAGGGAGTGCTCGATACAGTGTTATTATTGGCTTGCCACCGTAATAGGGCAATTGCACTGTAACGGAAGGACATTCAGAGACACATACCATCTTCAAACCATAACTTCAATTTTTTGGTTTATAATGGTAGAACAATTCAAACATCAGAGATGTAAGATTAGATCAACTGCCTTGATTTTCAATACAAAAATGTTATTGCCAAGCAGTAATGAAATTTTATCCCATTAACCCATTGTTTACAGGAACCAGATGGCCTTGTATAAAGCCTATGGGAATTAGAAAATTCAGTAGTCACCGGATTAATGAGGTCGGTAAAGGAAGAAAATCAAGATATTATTAATGGCCTTCCGTTACCAACCTCAGTAGTATGCAAATTTCATGACTGCTTGGCAATAGTTGATCTAATCATACATCTCTGATATTTGAAATGTTCTACCATTATAAAAGAAATTGTAGTTTTGGTTTGAAGTTGGTAAAATGTGTCTCTGAATGTCATTCCGTGACCTTGGAATTGCCCAGTAGACTTCATTAGATGATTCTGAGGACGTAACACTACTGCAGGAGCTTTGAGGTAAATTTCAGTAGTGTAGTCTTTATCAAACTACATCTGTAAGCTAGGATCAGATAATAGTATAGGGTACTATATACATGTAATTTTCAGTAATATATATATATATATACACTGTTGGAAATATTTGTATTGATTATTTATGTATGTATGTATTGTATTTGATTGCTTATCACTCAGGATGACCATGGGTTTGGAATGTTTCAGCTAGAATGCACTGAAAAATTGGAGGCTTAGTCAATGTTTAAAAAAAAAAAATCAGTTGCATTTTATAGATGAAGTACATTGTAGAATATTGCATTGTATGCTATTATCATTCTCTTGAAATCATTATTGTCAATACTATGTTGCCTGTAAAGGTTTTAGTCAAAGAAAATTGATGCCAAATATTAGCTGGTTGAAGTTTGAGTGAATGGTGGCAGACAGAACTCTTGAACGCATAGCTGTTCTTCAGAACAAACTACCCGAGCAACAAAGTCTCTGCTTCAATTAGTTTAAGAGGATCTGTGACATAATGCAACAAAAATATGATTTTACTCTGCTCTAGCCATTTCCTTGTAGACTGCTGCTTCAGTCATTTTATAGAGCTTAATGCAAGTTCATTTTATACACTTTTTATGGGGTCTTTGAATTAGGACTAATCCCAAACTGTTGAAAACATTTTTTAGTGTAATAGATACAAAATTATGCAATTTTCTTACAAAAGAATATATTTGATGTGTTTTTTATTAGTCTCATTAAATAAATCAGTTGAAATATGAATTTTGAATGAATATGAATTATGATTACCTATCACTAGTACCACTAGTAGATACATTATGGTGAAAGTAAAAATATGGAAAGTCCTTTATGCAATTTCAATTGACAAGCACTTGCATGCTACTAGGCACTTAAAGAATCTTTCTTATTTAATTTTGTTTGGGGTACATCTTTTTCATCAAACACACTTGTACAAGAGAACATTTTTATTTTGTGAATTTAAATATGAATATGTGATAATGCCATATATGTGTGTATTTCCAGGCACTGGTTTCTCACATGGGACTTGATCAAACCCCTTTGGCTATGATGAACCGATTGAACTGTCTATTACTCCAGCAACAGAGACATAATATAATCACAAGAAATAGAGGTATGTTCATTATATTACATCCATGTAGTGGTTGTAATGAAGTTAAAATAATTTCCATCATTGTAAATGAGTGAGATCATTCTAGATGAGAGGTGGATATCACTTTGTTTTTCTCATGTTTGCCATAGATGTAGTTTAAAAGATAAAGGTAGTATATAGCATTTGTAATCATGCTAATAAAAGACACAGAATCAGTCCATTCTGTTGGGGTTTTTTCAGTTTGTATATTTTCTGAAAGAACATCCATAACACAAGAAACTGAAGAGGCTGACAAAAAGTGAAAGCCATCTGTTTGAATGATTCCAGGATTTGTTTCTGGATATTTTAAGTTATGTGTAGAATCATGGATGATGAATAAATTTTCATTTTTTGTGTGTAAAATAATACATGAAAAAAAAAATAGATTGTGTTGATTGATAGATAAACTTTCCTTTCAAATTAATAACTAATGGCTGAAATATAAACAATGCATGCCTCTTAATTGTAACTTGTTAATAGGCCCCGACTGATGAAATCAGAGAAGCAAGCTTAGCATCTGGGATTAGGACGTAATACTCAAGAGGCTGTCAGAATCACCAGTACCTTTTACATCAGTGAAGGTATTTAAGGTATGGCAGGATTTAATTTTATTTGAAGCAGTTACAGCATTCGGGAATGAAGAATGATAACCATACAATTAAAGCAAAGATCATGTTCTAACATTGCATGGACTTCATTTCACTGGATATCTGAAATGATTCATGTTAATCTTTTCACAAATATTCCTTTTATGGACTGGCTTAATCTGTATTTTCTTTTCATTTCAGTTATGTTTTTATTTTCAGACTGATTGTAAATGGTTTTCCAGCTAGAGCTAATTATTCAAAATTTTTGTTTATTTTTTTTTTAATTTAATTTTTGTTTGCTTTGTTTTACTGTTTTAGTGCAATGGGTTGTTCTATAGTATATATTCCTCTTGTTTAAATGTATCAAAAAGAGCTGAATAAATGAAATAATTATATGTTGGAATTAATATTTTGTATAAACAAGTTCTTATTTTCTTTCCCTCCTCTCTTTCTCTCTCTCACACACACTCACTCACTCTTTTGCTCTCCTTGTTTCTCTCCCTCTCTCCTTTTTATTAGATCAATGACCAGAAACAAGAAGATGCATGCAGAAATCGCAATCTTTGGAAAAAACATGAGAGACAGGAGAAAGAAATGCAAATGGCAAGAAAGAAGATCAATTAAAGATAGATTAATAATATTCCTAGATTTGTTTGTACATGAATGATGCCTACATATGCAGCTTCTTTCCCCCTAGCTAATGGGAGGGGGTTCATTTCATTATTTATTGGTAAAGAAAAAGATGCATATGGTGTTTACTCAAAACTTCTTGATATTAAATACATCAATGTACTCCAGCATCCAACATGACTAAAAAATGACAGTTTTCTTTTTAAGTTGAAGTTTATTGTACTTCAAAGCCTTAATAGGTATTGAGAGATTTACCATTTATTTATATTAAAATTATAATAGACTATCCTACTCCATGTAATAGCATTGATATTTAATGAAAGATAGTGCTATTTTAAAGATATTGTGATGTAATTTGCTATTCTACCCTACTTCGACAAAAGGAAGCAAGTGACAAACCTTCAAATCTGAGTTATTGATGGTTTAACTCTTTCAGTGCCGATGTCATGTATATGTGACAGATAGACTTGTCATTTTTCATTCACCAATTGCTTGACCGCGGGAAAGGTATATGGTGGTCAATGTATATCAAAATTTTGCATAATTAAGCACTCTAAATATATGATTATAATTATATGCTACCGTAGAATTTTTCAAAAAAAAGTGCAGATTTTTAAAAAGATATATTACCTTATTTCAACATTAAACAATGGTGAACAAATGAGAAACCCAAAAAAGAAACTCAAATGTAATTTTAATAATTGTTATGCATAAAGTTGGATAATGTAATAATGTTTGGTATCATAAGAAATGGTCATAAATTTCCTATAAGTATTGTACACATTATTTTTTGAAATGATAGATGGTTAATGAGGTGCAGATATTTGAAAAGTAACATCACATTTTGGTAAAATTTTAAGAGAGCTAAACCTCTTGGCACAGTATGAGTTCAGATTGTACTTTCAGATTGTACAGGTTTTACTTCCAGGCCAAGCAGTACATCATATTATTGCATAGACGCGCATGACAGACACATTTTTGTTAAGGTGAAGATATTCTGAATTCACAAGTTCATTTGTTCTGCAAATATTGTAGACTGAGATTGTTAGCACTTATGAATGAATTCAAGTAAAAGACAACTGCCATCATGAATTGTCATTGCTCAGTTTGTAAATTGTATGTGCATGTACATTTAAGATGCTTTCATATATTTTCAGCAGGTACTGCACTTGATATAAATATTCATGTAAAAAAATGATTGTATATCTAATTTTATTTCTTGGCAGTCTTTTAAAGCATCAATTTGAAGAGTGTTTATTAAACATATACAGCGTCATGTGAACGTTATAATACCAGATTAATTACTTCTTTCATGATATCTAAAACATTGAATTTGGGTTGTTTGAAATTTTATTAAATACTTATTTTTAGGTTTATGTGATGGAGAAGGATGTGTCTGTGTATGTTTGTACAGCACTAGACTAACTATTGCTGGTTATTAAATGTGATTACTTTGTCATTTGCACAAAACATGGGAAATGGACAGAAGGAGAGACAGACAGATAACCTCAAATATAGAGATGGGGTAGGGGTGGAGAGGGAGTGTGAGAGAGAGAGAGA
This sequence comes from Heliocidaris erythrogramma, assembly GCA_025617745.1. Lineage (NCBI taxonomy): Eukaryota > Metazoa > Echinodermata > Echinoidea > Camarodonta > Echinometridae > Heliocidaris > Heliocidaris erythrogramma. The sequence goes on along the minus strand of CM046871.1, from coordinate 27,383,373 downwards.
GAGAGAGAGAGAGCCTGAGGATAAAGATAGAGGGGGAAGAGAGAGAGAGAGAGGTTTTTTTGTTTTGTTTTGTTTTAATCTTGTTTTGTTGTGTTATTTATTTTATTTATTTATTTTTTTTTTTTGGGGGGGGGGGGGGGGGAATAGTGAATGAATATTAAGAAATGGGTTAAGCAGAATGATACATATGGAAGAAGCTAAATTTCCCTTAAATGAAAAGAATTATGGATGCGGGGAATATTGATATGGTTATCAGAAATGGTGTAATATCTTATCCCAAGGAAGTTTGCTAAAGTTAAATATTCAAAGAAGTGAAAAAAGGAAGAAAGAAAGATGAGTGGACCAGGTGGGTTGAACTGTTTGCAAGGATTTTTTTTTTTTTTGCCAAGTGTGAGCTTTCAAAAATAACAATCGTACTTAGTGTAATGAGGGTAGACCAGTAGAAATAGGTTTTGATGAGTGAACAGACTGCCGTCCGCAAGAAAAGAATTTCCAGAACGAAAGAGGAAAATTGTCCTCGAATTTTTATCTATCCCTTTTCCAATTATCAAAACCTACATCGGGAAAGTAGAAAAGGGGGAATGGATCGTAAGCATTATGCTTCATCGCATGCTTCCACCTTTCAAAAACTGTTTGAATATTGAGCATCGTAATCGTGCAATCACAGCTCCATGGAAAAGAAATATAACTTCTAAACGCTTGAATATTGTTTTATTTCTTTATAAGGAATTGATTTCTGTGCATTATGACTGTTAAATCTAGAATATAACTGAACAGACACAGAAAATTGCCATGACAACGCAGTAGAAGGCTGAATACGGCGCATTTCCAATGTATAGCGTGTATAAATAACGTATTAACGCCCTTGCGCGCGCGCAAAATCACCGCAATGTTTCTGAGCCAGAAGGGCGTTAACGCGTTAGCGGCGTTGTGGCCGCAAAATATTCACCATTTCTCTCCGAACCAGAAGGGCGCTAACACTATTTTGGCCCTAAAACGAATTATTCAAATCATTTCAGCAAGATATTTCAGTTGCCAAGTCATTTTAGTAGTTTATTTCAGTTAACCTAAAAAAAAATTCATTTAAATCGCTATTTTAGCTTTTATACACGTCCAAATCTTTAAACGCGATTATCTCGGAATCGCCAAAATGAGTTAACGCCCTTCTGGCTCCAAACAGACGAAATGTTCAATTAGAATATGCATTTAATATAATTCTTTGTTCAAAAGGGTTGGAATAACAAGATGACAAGGTCTGGTTTGATTAATCTGATATACATAGTTATATATCGGGGGGGGGGGGGGGGCAAGGGCGCATGCCCCCCCCCCCCAAAAAAAAACCCCAGCAAAACAACAACAACGTTCACTACGAGGATACCAAAATATACTGCATACATGTTTATGCATGTTCTTATTTATTTTTGTTGCTGTTATGAATTTATATTCATGATTTTTCTTAATATTGTTAACAGGGCCTCATGGAAGACCATCAATATTGGTGATAATGAGTCCCCCTGTAAATAAATAAATGAATAAATAAAGTTTACGAAAACTTCTTCCTTTTGAGTCCCCTATGTCAACAGTCCTTCACTTCTAACATCTATCACACCACAATTCATTTGATGGAGCGTTTTATTAGTCGGGTTATTTACTCAACTTCAGGTTCTTCACCAAAGAAAGAATTGTTCCCCGATAGAGAAAGCAATGCTCTTCATTTTTATGATGGAAGTAATTTCGTAGAGTCAAATAGATCATGTTCTGCAGATTAGATTTCTTGGTTTTCTCTGTATCTTCGCGACGTTGGTTGCTGCGAAACAACGATATATTTCATGGATGCCAACACAAAAAGACTCAAATAAAACTTTTTTTAGAAACAGATATCTACCTAAATTAAATTCATTGACTTCTATTACTCAGAATACTGAATCTGTTTGTCTCGATTCAGTTCCCATGGCAAGCAATAAACTGAAGAATAATGTCATGCTCTGATTTTTTTCTGGATTTTGGCCGAACTACGTCATCAAATGAATCTGATATACATCGAAATTGATTTTTGGACAATATCAATGATTTCAGTATATTAATATCATTAATTTCAGTATATATATTTAGAAAGAAAAGAAATATCAAAAAAGCATATTAAAATTTTCTTCTTCTCTTTGCACCTTCGTGTCTCTTCTCTTTTTCATTCCCTTTAACCATTCTATTGTACTTGCTTTCTTCTTACATTCTTTAATAGCTCCTAACTTTGTGTTTTGTTCTTACTCTCCTTCTAATCTCCTAATTTTTGTAGCGGAATATATATCTTTTTTATATATTTACACCCACCCTCATAATCTTGGAGGTTCACAGAACAAGTTGCCTCTTAGAAGATATAGCCCTTAGGGATTGTGCATGCTTTAAAAGCTTTGGAATGACGTTACTGCCACTGTCATAATTAATGCCCAATCTGCTGCATCATTTTAGTTAAAAGTTATAATTTTTTGGATGTGCCCTGCAGTTAAAGCAGTTTTTATTTAGGTAAATTAGAATTGTTGAGTATAATTCGTGGCGTATCTAAGGGGGAAGGAGGCACGCGGGACCCGGACGGCACTTTAAGGGGGCGCAAAAACGCAAAAGAGAGAAAGAGAAAGGGGACTCCGAAAAAGGAAGAAAAATCATGATCTTTGAGGATTATGCTCCCTACTCCTTAATCCATAGGGGAAAATGCATTAATGTAGATATAAGGCTTTAAAGGGTTAAAAATTAAAAAAATAGAAATCGAAATCTAGGTCGCTTTGGTCCCTTGCATATTTTGATTCAGGATCTCGTAATTTCACACCCAAATATACTGTGTCGTTTGTAAATAGTGTTTTAACAGTTTCCAAATTTGAAAGAAAATGTAATTTTCGCTGCCTTGCTTCCAACTATTGCACTTCAATAAAGAGGCATTTTGCAAAGGTTCAAA